>CAUZXS010000219.1:0-165000 GCA_963585895.1 Sepioteuthis lessoniana
TTGCCATGTTACCCTCCATCGTTGTATATACACTATTGGGGTGGGGAAGAAAAGTGAACAAAATATTTTATCACAATTGATGTTAGGACAATTTATAACCATTTAGTATTTGGCACGATATCCATTAGCATCAGATGCAATGTTTTTTTCTTCTGTTGGAACCGCATGTTTGCTTTTGATAATTTCCAGTTTTCTTAAAATTTTTGAGGAAAACATCAATTGATGAATGTTGACAATTCAATTGCTTTGCATTATTGTGAAGTGACGGTCTATGATTATTGTATGCTTCACAATTTGACCTTTTTTCAACTCGGACAACTGCTTACTAGCCATTAGCAAAAGACTCATCACATATTAGGATATCAAATCAAGGAAAAAAATTCTTAAAAACTTTTTTTGGTATTCCCGAGAATTTTTGCTTTAGAAAATTATGACTTTGCTATCGTCAAGAACTTTGACCATGATGACCAAGGAAAATAATCACTTCCTATGTGTGTTTAAGCCATTGAAGTTTCATTAAAATTTGTAGAAATAATTTAACCCCCCCCTCCCCGTATTTTTGTCCAATACTGAAAATTGGACTCTTCCACTTCTAACTTTTTGAATTAATTCCAACTCAATTGTTTTCATCTCGCTTGTTGAAGTGAAAATGTTTCAGTAATTGAACACTAAAATGTTTTTCCAGTTGTCTATTGTATTTGGTCACTTTCAGTCCAAGAGATAATTGGGTAAAAAAGACACCTCAAAAAGGAAATACGGTTAGAAGGAAAAAAAAAACTATAAGAGGATGAGGACATATAATTTAAATAGATCAATGTGTAGTACCAGATTCTGAAGCGGTGTAAGTATACCCCCTTATAAGGCATGATTAGCATAACCATTATCATCATAAGAAACAGAATCAGCAACCCAAGTTCAAATCCTGGACAACTGACTGACTTTAATGGTATGTCAACCCATCTGGGATTATCTTATGCCTAAAGGTTAGGGAAATGCATTCAGTAGCACTTTTTGCACACAGTTATATATCAAGTATTCCTATCTAATACTAATAATTTGCTCAGTAATGTAGTTTTAAGTGATTCCAATTAAATTGGTCTTAGAATATTGAAAGCTACCTTCTTATGCAAATTATCATTGAATTATTTAGAATCAGTTTTTTTGTTTTTTTTTACTCAAAATAAAAATTAAAAGCCATAAAATTCTTGCATTCATAAATTGATTTTAATTGCACCTCAATCTTTTTGGGGTTATTTTATTCCTGGGGTTAGAGAATTGCATTCATTATACATTAATATTCAGTTTTTTTCTTGGCACTTCTTTTGGCACACTATCCTATCAAATATGATTTTCTAAATTCATCTAGATGAGACTCTAAGAGGTACTACCATTCCAAGTCAAAGTGGACATGGGAGTAATGGCAATGATGTGGTACTCCACACTCCTCATAGCTCTAGAGCTGGAGCCTCACTATCAGATGCACTTTAGTGTCATAACCAGGATGCTTTTTTTTTTAGAGGGTGTGTGTGTGTGGGAGGGGTTACCCCCACCTCTGCATGGGGATACAATTAACATTTTCTAAGCATTACCAACAGGGCATTTAAAACTTACGTCTGTTTTAGTTTGCTTTTTAAGAAGAGGAACAAACTGAATTAACAATTTCAAATTGTCTTGTACAAATCATTTATGCAGGGCGGGGAGAGGGGATTTCTTCTTTTCCAGGATTCATCTCAACTTTAACTGCCTCCTTTTCCTTCTCATTTGATTCTGCCTTTGAGATTTTGTGTGCGTGGGGAGGAGGTAGCGGTGGAATTGTCAACTCCAGTTTTGTTTCAGTCGTTCGACTTTCTTCAACTACTGTCATTCAGATGAATCATTCTAACCTGTCTTCATTTCTATTGCTATGATCACTTTTGGCTTTTCAAGATTTGTCAGGCACCAATTTTTTTTTTTTTAAATTCAAAACCAAGCCACCAAAGTGTACAAAAAAAAAAAAAAAAAAAAAAAAAAAAATCTAACTAGAGATACTTTATTCTATCAAGTTCAGAAGGTCTTTTCGGTGAGTTTTCTCAACCTTAAGCTATGATATAGAAAGTGAAATTTCAGCAGTTAACTGCCATAGAAAGATATTCAGTGTTTTCTAGAGATGAAGTTTTTATTAGTAGTTTGAGATTAAAAATTAATGCCAATAATAAATTAAGAGATATATATATATAATTCAAATTGGGTAAACAATATAGTTACAAAAATCCCAAAGATTCCCATACTTGATACATCACCCACCTGCAATTTTAGTCTAACTAAAATTTCACTAGACTGAAATTGCCATTAGCCTAATGAGTAGAGTGTTCGTCAATGGTCCAGGAGACCAGGGTTCAATCATACTAAAAACTGGGGGGGGGAGTTATTCAATGCTGCATTTCTTAAGACAAAGCATTATAAGGTAACGATCAAGGGTAAAGTGCAGCAATCCAGGGAATGGAGTAGCACCCTCCCCTACATCTTGGTGTAGTAGCCATTAAAAAAAGGAGACTTTGGGTCACTCTCAACAAAGGTCACCAGCTTTACTTTCAAATCCTATATAAATTTACTAAAATACCGTACTGTTATGTTTATTTTCGATTTAATACCCTTAGAAAAGATGAATCTTTTATCCCTTAGCTAGGGGTTAAATAATACCATTAGTGTTCTTTTATAAGGATTGCTTTGGCATTAGATAACCCATGAAGATTAATATGCCATTAGATAAAGAAACCAAATCTAAAATGGGGGTGTCCTTGTGGTGTCATGGTTAAAGCGATGGACTGCGGAATCGTAGTATGCGAGTTCGTACTCCAGTCGTGCTATTACATTCACTTTCAGGTAAATACCCTTGGGAAAGGTATGAACCCTCTTATCCTCCCAGCTATGGGTTAAATAGCACCACTACTGTTCTAGGAGAATAGCTTTGACATTAAATAACCTACAAAGGTTGATATGCCATTAAACAAAGAAACCAAACCAAACCTAAAATGTCATTTGAATGATCAATATTTTTTGGCAACAAACCTCAAGGTAATTCCCACTTTATGGCGTTTATACTTTTTGAGAAAATAAAAATTAAACTTTTAATATATACATATATATATATATATATATATATATATATATATATATATATATATATATATATATATATTAAATAAAATCTCCACAACCAGTAAAACTTGTTCTTATAAAATTCGGACAAGTTTTGCCGATAACAACTTGGCAAAACCTTATCTGGTTTTAGCTTACACATAGTAGCTAAGAAATTATATTATCACAAGCGTAGCTCTTGTCGTAAAAGACAGGATTATTTACATATAGATTGACACTAAATCTTTGTCTGGCTCTTTCACTTCTGACAATTTTATACTTTCCTCTCTTTTCTGCATCACTTCATATTCTTTCTCTTTAGTTTCTCTGTCTAACTTATCTTCACCTTGTTTTTTTCCCCCAATACTTTCTTCTGTAATGTGTTGTGTAATCATAACAGTGGCATTTCTCATTACTCCATAGGGAGACTCTACTGAATGACCCCTCCTCCCTTCACAGGGCTAAGATCTCCCCCTATGCAGGAAAAAAAAAAAAAAAAAAAAAAAAAAAAAAAAAAACAGAAAAGAGTCCTAGGTATGGTATGATACTAAACTGCATCTGATGGTAAAGCTCCAGTTATAGAGATTTGGGGAGTGTGAAGCACCTCTTCATTGCCATTACTCCCAGGTTCACTGACCTAGAGTAGTAGTACTTAATTAGGGTCCTATAGTTCTAATATTTCTTTTCAATAGGAATACTTGATACCATGTGACTAAATTATCTATATTAAGAATTACCAAGAGCTATAATTATTTATTAAGGATTATTAGTTATTTGAAACAATATTAACGAATGACTTATACCAAATGCAAATAACTACTATAATTATTAATATTGAATAAAAATACTTGGAACCATACAACTGTATACAAATTATTTGTATTAGATAAGGATAGTTGGTATCACTGTGCCAAGAACTTATAAAGAAAATTTCACAAAAAAATGTCTATGTACCATAAATGTATAATGAATCTGATTTCTTAGCCCTAAACATAAAATAACCCTGGATATGTTGACATGCCATTAAAATCCATCAATCCATAGTGAGAGCTGGTGGCATGATGAAAGTAATTTTGTTTCATATATAAGTAGATTAAAAATAATCCCCCCCCCTACATGTTGAGACTAAGTTTTGATCAAAGTTATTTTTACTTTAAAAAGGATCCTGGTATACTATTGATCAGGTCAGAGTTTAGCACAAACACACACAAGAAAAAAGGACATCCTATAAATTTGGTGGGATGGTGTATATATTTACCCAATCCCTCCACCACGAGCAGGATGTGACACAAGGTCATTTTTAAGTGGATTTTAACGAGTTTAGAGTTTTCCTTCTACTTGATCTAGTCACCATACCAAAGTTAAAGAGTCTAGTCTGCTCTACTATTTACTCTTAGCTGGAGGGAGTATAGATTCATACCTTTCCCAAGGTTATCAGCACCATGTGAAATGCAAACAGCCTTGTCCAAGATTTGAACTCTGGTTGCCATGTCCATTTTTCACGATGATAACCATTACACCCCAAGCACCCGATAAAATTGCGTAATTGTCATAAGAAATGGAAACAGTGACCAGAGTTCAAATCCTGAATGAGGCTGTTTACTAATACTCTGGGGAAAGGTATGAGCAAAGTAGTGGGGCATATCAGGTTCTCAACCTTTATGTACACAAATCAGTATAGGAGAAGAAAAAACTGAATTCCAGATCAGAAGCTGGAGTCTAAGGCAGTCCAACATTGTTAAACTTTATTCTGGCATCTCCTGCAGCAACACTGATGCAAAGTTGTATAGCATCTTGACCTTCCCTTGAACAACAGTATTATGAAAAGGAGAGACTGGAAACTGCTGGTCTTTTCAACATCGTTATCCCAATGACTAAGTTTCATGTATTTAAAAATGACACAATCTTCAGATGACATGAATATATTACCAGCAGCCAAAATAGAGCTATTGTTATTTCTCTTATTATCATTTAGCAAGACATGTGGAAATTTCCAGGGTGTTGGCAACCAAAATATTATCAGTACATTTGGATACAAATTCTGTAGTTATTGAACATTAGAATAATGCAGATAGATTAAGATAAGAGTGCTTAAAAAATAAATTAAAAAAAAAAAAAAAAAAAAAAATAAGACATCTGAAGATTCTATTTTTTTCAAAAATAGAAACAGTTATAAAGGAAGTAAGAAAATATTCATTTTAGCTTTTATCCTGCTCCTCTGGCCAATAATTGAGCATTTCTTCCTCATACAAGAAAAATGTCTTATAACAATTTATTCTTTTCACAAGATACTCAATGTATTGCTAGTTAATACAAAATACAGCTGCAGAACAATATATTTTTGTTTAAAACAAAAAACTAGCATTCATTTCCATAGAAAATTTATTATGGAAATGGAACACTATTTCTAAATTTAAAAAAAAAAAAAAAAAAAAAAAAAAGAATTATATATATATATATATATATATATATATATATATATATATATATAAAACCCCAAAAAAAACATAACTGCCAGTGTGAAAAATACCCAGATGATACAATTTGTAAATAGAAAAATATCACACAAACTGATATCTGATGGTGGTGGTGGGGGAAACAAACTAAAAACATTACTTGAAAATTATCAATCAGCAGTACAATGTCTAGCTAAAAGAAAAAAAAAAACAACAAAAAACAGTTACCCTGATGCATAAAAGTGCTCAATACACTAAGAGTGAAATTAGAATACCTTAAGGACTAGAAGGTTCTGACTAGCTATTAAAAAGCAAACAAACACACGAACAAAAACACACAGAGTTAGCGATAGAAAGGACCATTTACAATTGCACCTTTTTGAAGTAAATCAGTGATGGATCCTTTCATGTTCCAGAACACTATCAGCATCACCTTTAATTGCTGCACCTTTAACTTTTTGCTTACCAGAGAGTATTTCCACTTCATGGACTGCTTTTTGGCTCAGGCTCATACTAGCAAAGTCATGTCTGGTCTATTTGTAAACATCTTTGGGACTACAACTTCCGACTACCCATCACTCGGTAAATTTCACATGATTTGCACTTCACAGCCACCAAAAACTTGATGACAGAACTTTGTTCAGGTCTGGAGCACTGATTTGCCACCATTTTAAGTAGGTTCAAGACATTTTTGCAAGATTAGAACAAATTTTTGTTATAAACCAATTTTAAACAATGCAGGTTTATATTTATTGAAAAAAAAAAAAAATTTCAGAAAATTCATTTAAAGAAATCCTTATTCATTGAACGAAACCTTGTGTAGACACATTTTAATTCTTTGTGGACAATCTTTATGATTCTCAAAGTTTACAGACTTTTGCAATGTTCTGTTGGTACTTTTAAGTTTGCCCAATCCTTTGCTCTACACAGAGGACAGAGCTATGTACAGTTAACCATATCTGAATACAGGCTGTGGGAGAAACAGGCCTAATTTATGCCCCTTCCCCACGAAAAAAAAAAAAATAAAAAAAAAAATAAGTAACTTTATTTCCAACAGCAAAACTGGGGCTTAATAGATACATCATTTGCCTTTCCATCTCCAGACCAAATGTTCAATACAGAATAAGAGAAAGAAAAAAAAGTAACATTGGCTTATATAAAAAGGAAAGCTTAAATGATCATATCAAACAAAGCAGAATATAGATATGATGATAATGTCTTTCATTTTCCAGACAGCTTTCATTAATTAACATTTGAGTAAAAAGACAATATACAAAATATGCCCGGGGATATGTTCGCTGCTGTTTAACTGTATCTTGTGCACCACAAAACCCGAGATATTATCATATTGTTTGTTGAGACAATTGCATTAACATGCTAAACCACATCCTTAGCCGAAATATAGATGCTTTCTTTTAAGAAATGAAGAGAAGAAATAATTGAGCAACATCTTCACTGGTGGAAAATTCATTAGTACTGTTGCCCAGTCAGAAGGAGCTGTAGAATACACCGACTGCTTCTCAACAAAGGGGTAAGACCCTCTCCTCCAATGAATGTCCTGGACATTATACTGAACAATCTGAGGATGAGGTTCTAGCAATGCTGGAGCTTTGGGGAATGTGAAGTACCCCTTCATTGCCATTAGATCCACTGGCTTGGAATGGTAGCACCGGATAGGGTCCTATCTATGGATCAAATAGAACTAAACTGCGTACTTATGCTAAACTGATTTGTTTGAAATAGAATTGTTTTTGACAATTAAACTGTACTTATGTTAAACTGAATTGTTTGAAATAGAACTGTTTTTGTATCAAAATGGATTTGGTATTAAATAACCTACAAAGGTTGATGTACCATAAACACAAACGAACAAATCATTAGTACTGGAATTTTTAAATCAATAACTATTTAAAATAAAATAATAGTTAAATTGCCAATAAGTTTGGCATCCTGGAAGTATTATTGTTCATGACCCTTGTCAAGGTTGATAATATGACTAACTGCTTTATGCTGACATTGCTTGGGCAAGTAAAGAAATTGTAGTGAGGTTTGTCCAAGTACTCACTCACTACTTTATCAAACATTATGGAAAGCCAGTGACAAGGTATTTTGTCAATGATGGAACAGAATGCAGGGAAAGTGGATTCATGCTTTTTCCAAAAGAATAAGTCCAAAGTGGACACAAGCAGCTTGAGCAGAAAGTTGAATTCAAATTATGCTGATAAAAAGGTCAGAAGAAGAATGAATAGAAATTATTTCTGCTTGAAAACTCGATATGAAACAATTTCACTTTTGACTAATTTTCTTGAAAAGGAATGAATCCACTTTCCCTACAAAACCCAGTTTTCCCCTTTCTATCTTTTTGACAAGTTTTAAATAAAAAAAATTTTTCTGAAAGTTTTACATTTGACTAATTCTTAGAAAAGGCATGAATCCACTTTTCCCTACCATACCAACAAGAATAAAGAGATACATTTTAAGACCATCGTTGTTTTATGCTCAAAGTTTAAACTGTGGAACCTCAGTAATTGACCAAAAAATTTGAGTAAAAAAGAAAAAATGCCTCAGTGATTGGGCAAACATTTGGAGTTCAAATACACAACTTGAGCCGATGAAAACAGAATGTGCATAAATGACAGAGGTGAACTGAACAGCTGCTCAAGTCTACCCAAGTAGCATTATTTCAGTTTTCTAACAAATCCGTAGTCAAACAATTTTGGAATAAATTATGTTTGGACAACAGAGGTTCCACTCTATTTACATTTTTTTTTTCAAATATATAGTTTAAGAGTTTTTTGCATATTTGATTTTGATGGAGGGTACATTTATGTAATATCAAGTCTTCCTGCCAAATAAAACTAATTTGCATACAAAAGTATGGTTTCAGATAATTATGTCTTTAATATTCCTTAGTAAACAATTATAACTTCAAGTAACTATTTTAAATACAATTGGCAGTTATATGGTATCATGTATTGCTATCTAATACAAATCATTTTTAAACAGATCTATTTGACCCGTGAGACCCTAACAGAGTTGACCTGGGAGTAATGGCAATTAAGGATTACTCAACACATGCAGTCTATTTAGAAACCACTTTTCAGTTTTAGGACAATTAAGGGAGAACAAAATATCTTAATTTTTTTGCATACGACTGATACAAGAATTACTTATGCCTCTAATTCACTTCTAGAGAAACTAGAGAACACACTAACATTGTTCAAGAAATTTTCAGCAACATTAAATGCTTACAAAAATTGTATTAAAAGCTTTTTTTAATCTAAAAATTGATGCAAACACTAAAATTTCGAGAAACTTGTTAATTACTCAAACCTACAGTTGACTCACTGTTGAAAATTTAAAGTTCTATGACCCTATTTTTATCTTTACAATGCTTTGATTTGCACAAATCAGAGCATTGTAAAGATGAACTGTTGTTTTGCCTTGGTCACCCAGACTTTGAAATCACTAATTTCTAAGAAATCATTTTCAACCATTACCATAAACAGTTTCCAAAGTCTTCTGTTGAATTCCTAACACTCTGCTTATGGATTTTCATGGGTTGCATAGGTAATGAGCACAAAGATGAAATTGTTTTCAGATGGTCTCCCAGGGACTTTATAAAAACATCCAGTTTCAAATTTCTTTTACTAATCCTATTTTGAGTGTGTAGAAAGATTTCTCAAAATGGGTTCTAAAATGCCATTGCACAATAGTGATTATTCATTTTGCACACAAAACAGGCATAGTTTTTGGTAACATGACTGACAATGTAACACTTGGTGCTGTCAAAAGCCATAATTATAAACAAGTATTTCTCTTATAAAACTATCATGAGTATCAATATCTTTAATTTTTTTTTTTTTTCAAGTTTTTGAAACTATTTTTGAAGAGACAATGGAAAACATGGAGCTATTAAAAATCTTAGTGTTGCTCTACAAAACCGTGTCAGGAGTGCCAGTATCTTTGCTCTTTTAAGACTTATAAACATCCTATATTTTTCCATATAGACATCACCATTGGCAGTAAGCAATAAACAAATTAATAAAAATCTTTAAAATATTTATGTTTAATTGTTACCAGATCAGAACAGTTGGTTGGTTTGTTGGGTTTTATGGCATATCAACCTTTGTAGGTTATTTAACACCAAATGCATTTTTATGTAAATAATCATTTCTATTTAAGACAATTCAGTTTAGCGTAAGTACACAGTTTAATTGTCAAAAATATTTCTATTTCAAACTATTCAAGCAGTTACATATAACAATTCAGTTAAGTGTAAGTACAGTTTCAATGTCAAAAACAGTTCAATTTCAAATAATTCAGTTTAGCATAAGCATGCAGTTTAAATGTAAGTACAGTTTAATTTTGAAAAACATTTCTATTTCGAGCAATTCAGTTTAGTCAAGCAGTTCTAATTCCACAAGTTCAGTTTAGTATAAGTACAGATTTTGTTTACACACAGTTACATGTCAAAACAGTTCTATGTAAAACAATTCAATTTAGTGTAAGTACAGTTTCAATGTCAAAAACAGTTCTATTTGAAAAAGTTTAGTTTATCATAAGCACGCAGATTAAATGTAAGTACAGTTTAATTATCAAAAACATTTTAAGCAATTCAGTTTAATCGAACAATTCAGTTTAGCATAAGTATGCTGTTAGTTCTATTTAACCCATAGATAGGGCCCTATCAGGTGCTACCACTCCGGGCCAGAGTGGACCTGGGAGCAATGGTAATGAAGAGGTGCTCCGTATTCCCCAAGGCCCCAGCATTACTGGGACCTCACCATCAGACTGTTTAGTGTCATATCCAGGACACTCATTCGGTGGGGGGTGTCTTACCTCTCTGTAGAGGTGCAGTCAGTGTATTCTACAGCCCCAGCCGACTGGGCAACAGATCAGAAGAAGAATCAAACAAAATATTGAGCAGACTAACATTGGACAGATCAGATAACAGGAACAACTGACAGTTCCTGGTAAACTTTGTTTTGGTAATTACACTAAGATTTTATCTCTAGATAAATTAAAGACATATTCTCATTAAACTTTATTCTTTTAATTTTTTGTGGTGGGTGGGGCAGGAATTTGGCTAGCTAATCCCAAATTGTTGCCATGGCTTTCATAGTTAACAGTGGTCCATGATGATATTGATGCTTCTGTTTAGGATGGAGTGAATAATTCTAACTAGCATTTCATAGTTATTTCTTACTAACTTGAAAGTTTAGATTGAAAGAAATAAATAAGAAATAAAAACACAGCATGAATGTAGACTTCAAGATCATTAATCTACAAATTGGATTGGAAATTGCTTTATTCTCCAAGTTAGAACATTTAAAGTTTATTGGTTTAATAAAACACTATGATGTGCCATTTTCATTCAGTTATGGTACAAAACTAAGTGAAAAAAATCTTCCTTTGAGGAATAGATAGTGAATTATATATATATAATTCACTATATTCCTCATTATGAGTACTTGACGCTATTATATCTAATATGAGAGAGTACTTAAATATAATAGCATCAAGTACTCAATCTAACTCTTATTGATCTTTTTTAAGCAAAAACATAACCGGCTCATTGGTCTAGTGGGTAGAGTGTTCGTCAATGGTCTGGGAGACCTGGGTTCAATTGCAGATCGCATCATACCAAAGACTTTAAAAATGGTACTTGATACCTCCTTGCTTAACACTCAGCAATATAAAGTACATATTGAGGGCAAAGTGGAGCAATCCAAGGGAAGGAGTAGCACCCTCCCCTACACCTTGATATAGTAGCTATTGAAAAGGGAGCCTTCTGGTCGCCCTTGTCTACGGTCGCCAACTTTACTTTTATCTTCCTAATAGAAGACGTTTTTTTTTAGTAATTACTCGGCAATTTAACCTGTTGGATTTTCATGATGATATCGATGCTTCTATTTAAGGAATGAAGAACTAATTAGCATTTCAGTGTTACCTCTGCTTAATAATGAATTTATAAAAATAGTAGGAATAAAAAAAAAATTCAAAATTATTCAGTTTTAAATTGGGCTGGAAATTGGTTTATTCACAAAGCAATTCTTCGTCGTAAGTCTGAAGTTGTTCATAATACCAGTTGTAGCTTAAATGGTCACCTATTTCACAACTGAAAAAGGGCTTATCACTGCTTTACTTAAATGATCTGACTGGAATGAACGGACGCTTTTAGTGTAAGCTGTTCATATGCTTTAAGTTCAAGCATTTGAAGATTATTGCTCTAATCCAAATCGTGCTATGTAGATAAGTTAGAAAAGCATTTTTACCATTAGAAATAAAGATTAAACCAAAACAAATGATTTTTTGTTCAACAGAAAAAAAAAAAAAAAAGAAAGAAAAGTGATTTAAGATCTAAGTATTAGTAATAAAGCTACATCATATCTATTTTTAGCTACTGAGAAAGTGACCCAATTTATATGCTAGAGTTGCTCATCATTGTATTTTAAAATATTGGGAATAGACTTCTGCCATTGTAATATCAAGTTTGGTAATTTTTTGGTCATTCATAATTCAGTCGTCCCATGAGATACTTGCAGTGTCTTAATTCTTATATAGTAGCACCCCAAAGATATAAAAGAAAAGGTTTTTAACAATTTTTTCCTTCACTTTCCTTTTTTGATCTCTAAGTACAAAATTGCTGAGACCCCCACCCTGCTTCAAATAAACAACTTTTTACCTAAGTATCACAAAGTCGGTGACTGTATTCAAGGACTACTCGAAAGCTCCTTTTTCAATAGCCACTACACTGAGTTGTAGTGGAGGGTGCTATTCCCTTTCCCTGGATTGCTCCACTTTACCCTTGAAACGTACCTTATAATGCTGAGTGTTAAGCAAGGAGGTATCAAGTACCATTTGAGTCTTTGGTTTGACTACCTGAAATTGAACCCCGTCTCCCAGGTTATTAGCGAACACTACCACTAGGCCAATGGGCTGGTCAAGTATCACATATACACCTAAAATAGTCAGGATCAAACATTTACTTATTTTGTCTAATAGACGTTTGTATTGTTGTGCAGATCAATTGGGTTTGTTATTACTTGGTATGCGTTATTGTTCACATTTTCAAATTCAGTTTCATGTTAAACCATTTCAGGTGATTTAAATACAAACCATAATAATTTATTATAAAAACTTTCTCTTATCTGAAACCACAATCTTGGTTTGACCACAACTAAGAATTCACAAAACACTCAAATTTAATTGAGCTGTCAACACATGTAGTTAAAGGAAAGGGATGTGATACTCAACCGACCTAACAGTATATTGCAGATTATCAGATGGCTCCATCTTAAGCTTGTATAGCCCAAAATAGGACACTCATCCACAGTATTTAATAGTTAGGATTTTAAACTGGTTCTTAAGAGCATTTAGAAATAAAGATAAAACTTTTTAAACAATGAGCAATCACTTGCCCTTAACTTTGAGTTAGTTTAGTAAGTTATCTGACCATAATCTAAGGGTGACCTGAAGGCTCCCTTTTCAATAGCTTATTACACAAAGGTGTAGGGGAGGGCACTATTCTTTTCTCTGGATTGCTCCACTTACCCTTCATTCCTTATAATGCTGTTAAGCAAGGAGGCATCAAGTACTTTTTTCCAAGTCTTTGGCATGACAACCTGGAAATGAACCCCAGTCTCCTGGACCATAGTGACACACTAGGCTGGTTATATATACATAGAGAAAACAAGAATAAGCAACCTGAAAACTACTCTCAAGATTACTAAAAATTTAATAGTAAAATAATAACACTAGCCACGTTAAACAAATTTACTAATCACAAAATTAGTACAATATAGCCATGGAAATAACCACACAGTATAAACTAGACTGCACTTTCCAGAATGCCCCACAAACAAGATCAACCTTCCCATCATGCTTGAGCCAACAGTATATAAAAGGATACTCACCTTGTCATCTGATGATTACATAGGTAAGAAACTGATAGTCACCAAGTGTTATTAACTGCATCTATACTATTCTAACTTAAATATAGAGGTCCTATCACCAATACTGAACACTATTCATAACCATAGCCAACTGTATATATATATATATATATATATATATATATATATATATATATATATATATATATATATACACACACACACACACACACACACACACAGTGTCTGCTCTGCCAGTAGGACAGAGAATATGTAGACTGTATCCCTTGCAAAGAATAGGTCTTTGGCATGACACTAAACTCATGAGGCTTAAGTTCTGGTGATTTGGGGAGTGAATACCCACCCTCATTGCCATTATACCCTGATCCACTGACCCAAAATAGTAGTACCAGTTGGATTCCTGTCCAAGTGAAAGATCTGTTCAAAAATAATTCATATTACATAAAAATACTTGATGGCACATAACTAAATTATTTATATTATGAATGGTTACTTAAAGCTAAAATTGTTTCTTAAGTTTTCCAATCAGTTCCTTGAAACCATAACAATCCCCTAACCTTTAAGCATAAAATAACTCTGGATGGGTTGATATGGCATTAAAATCAAACATGTAGCAAAGAAAGTTGAAGATAACCATCAATTTGCTCAGTTTGGTTTATTTGCTTAATGGCATATCAACCTTCATGGGTTATTAAATGCCAAAGCCATCCATATAGGAGGACAATAGCAGATTTATTTATAGTGGACACAAGGGGTAAGGAGGCTCATACCTTTCCCCAAGGTTATCAATTCGAAAGTGAACATTATGGTGCGACTCGAGTTCAAACTTGCTTACTATGATATTGCAGTCCAGTACATTAGCCACGATGCAATTAAGACCCCCCCCCGGCACCAATCTGCTAGGATTCTAAAGGTTAAATTCTGGATTAATTATTGTCCATCATTATTAATGTTGGCCCCTATTTTCTTTCATGTAACACTTCAATTTTGAAGTTCTACAAGGCAAGGGCTTGCATAGCTTATGTTATATTGCAGGTGTATCGTGCTGTTGCTTGATCATAGACTTGGACTGCTTTGTCTGCACAGGGCTTAGAATAAGCAGGCTATATCAATTGCAGAAGAGGAAGACATACTTTAAAGAAGCGTCCTGGGAATGACGCTAAACTGTGAATGGTTGTGAGGCTCCAGTTCTGGTGAGGGGAATGTGAAGTGCCCCTTTGTCATTACTTCCAGCTCAACTCAAACTCGAAGTATTAGTATTTGTTAGAGTGCCAGCAATTGGTCTATTGAAAATAATATTACATAGGAATACTTTATATTTTAAGCATGCAAAAACTTTAGAATCTACAAAAAAATTCTCTAACCTCTAGATATAAAAACCAAACCAGATTGGTTGACATACCATTAAAATCAGTCAACTAACCAAACTTGTAGACCATTGAGTATTATTTTTTGGATTTTTTCCTATCTGTGAAGAAGGAACATACTTTTAATGCCCATATTGCAACATCTTACCAGACTCCAGTCACTCATCAATTTGCCTTTGGCAAAGTTCACAAGGGTTTATTTGTTTCTTTGTTTAATGACATACCGACCTTCAAGGGTTATTTAATGCCCAAGCCATCCTTTTAAAGCACAGGAGTAGTACTATTTAACCCATAGCTGGTGAGGAGGTTCATACCTTTTCCAAAAGTATTAGTCTGAAAGTCAAGGTAACAGTATGACTAGAGTTTCAAGTCATGACGATATGGTTGACCAGAACAACAACCACTACACTATGAGGACCCCACTCAACAATAGTTATTCTACATTTGGCTCCCTTAGTCTTTCACAATTAATTTAGTGCAGTGAGAATGTTTAGAAACTCTAGTTTCTGAATTCTGTGTAACCTACCAAAGGCTAGAGATCCCAGTTTGGCTCATTTTATTTATTGGGAAGCGCTTGTGGTGCAACTGATATTATCATAGGAAATGAACGTGGTAACCAGAGTTCAAATCCTGGATGAGGCTATTTGCATTTCATATCAAGTTAATACTCTTGGGAAAGCTATGAATTTAACTGGTCTCTCTTCACCTATGGTTAAAATAGTAGGGTAGACTAGGCTCTTTAGCTTTGATAGAGCAGCTAGTCAAGAAAATCTGAATTCAAACCAGTTAAACTGCTTAAAAATTGACTGTGCTTCATCCGGCGCATGCAGAAGAGTTGTTAAATACATAAATAATGATTGGGAGAAAGAAAAGAACTGAATTGATAAATTAGTGGGAAGGGAATGCAAAATCTTGACTGGAATTGGAACTTTGTTCACTGGTTCTATTTTACATAACACAACCCAGGCACAGTAAGCTAGGGTAGCAGAATACACTGACTGCATCTCTGCAAAGGGCTAAGACTCCTTCCTCCAATGAGTGTCCTGTATATGACACTAAACAATCTGTAAGTGAAACTCCAGCAATACGGGAGCTTTGGGGAATGTGGAGTACCCCTTCATTGCCATCACTCCCAGGTCCACTCTGGCCCAGAGTGGTAGTACCTGATAGGCTCCTATCTATGGGTCAAATAGAACTGTTTAGTATTTGAACTATGTACAAACAAATGACTTATAGTAAACTAAATTGTTTAAAATGCAACTGTTTGATCATTTAAATGTTTATAAACAAATGACTGATGTTAAATTGAATTGTTTGAAATAGAACTGTTTAATCATTTAACAGCGTGTAAACTCATGTTTAATTGACTTGTTAGTGACAAATATCTAACATAAGTATAAACTGAATTTGGCATTAAATAACCTACAATGATTGATATGCCATAAAACCAAACTAATCTTATGTGTAAAATCAAATTTTTATAAATTGGCGAAAATTTTTGTTTTGTTTTTAAAATCAGTTTCATTTACATAACCATGCCTCACAGACATCCTGCAACTGCTAGTTTATTCTAAATCCAAACAAAATATTTATTTCAGGGCAGGTAATCAATGAAAAAGCCTACAATTAGGACACTTGTTCAGTCTATGCCAGATTCATGGACTTGGAAAAAAAAAAAAAAAAAAAAAAAAATTGCACTTTCCCTATTGGGTAGAGTGCTCAATGGTCTGGGAGACCAGGGTTCAATCCCAGGTCGAATCATACCAAAGACTTGGAAAAAAATTTAAAAATAAATAAAAAATTTTTTTAAATGGTACTTGATGCCTCCTTAACACTCAGTATTATAAGGTACTGATCAAGGATAAAGTGGAGAAATCCAAGGAAAGAAGTAGCATCCTCCCCTACACCATGATGAAATAGCTATTGAAAAGAGAGAGCCTTTGGGTTGACCCTCGACTGGTTGCCAACTTATATACAATTCATATTTTTGTTTTCAAGAATTTCAGTGCAGTAGAGTTTGGTAATAAAGATTCACTTGTCTTTGATTGTATAATGTTTTATTTGAAATAAAATCTTTGTATGTAATTTAGAAGAAAAATTCACATTTTGTGAAAAGATTGGTAGAAATACACTTACCAATGGGCAATACCTCATAAACACACATGGAAAACAAAATTATCATACTGAACACATTTCATTACTCAAAATTAAAATGTAAAAGTTAATGATCACACATTACATGTAAAATATCCAAAGATGAGTGGGGAATGATTCTATTTGAGAATATCCAAGAGAATTCTTATAAATCTCCAGGAGTGCCCAATGTATGATAAATGTATAAAAATTCTTATAGAGCAAATTTCCATATAATTGAAAACTCATCAAACCATCATTAGGCCATTATAAATTTATTTCCATTGAGAAAATTTAAAAAAAAAAAAAAAAAAAAAGGCTGGTTTCTCTTAGAGTTGCCAGCTGAAATAAATTTATAATCAAATGATGGTTCATTGAAGTTTTTTTCTAGTCATGTGAATTTGCTATGTCTGAAATTTATAAATTCCAATTATGATACATTGAGTACTCCTGGAGATTTTAAGAATCCTCTAATATATTCTCAAATTGAATCATTCCCAAATAATCTTTGGAGATAATATAAATTTATATATATCTCCCTAATTTTGGAACCTCTGTGTGTGTGTGAAAATAGTACTCAGCACCCATATTACTGAGTATCCTCCCAGCGGATTAAAAGAGGCCTATACTCAATCATGCATATAATTTTTACAAATGATAGAATAATGTATTGTTGGACAGTATTTAAGTTAAAGACTGGAAATCTTATCAGAACATCAACATCTTTATAATATACCTAGGTAAAAAAAATTGGCATCATTCTTCAAAGTTTGGCAATTCAATTTTCTTTCTGTATATTTATCAATATTTAGGAGGCATTAGTTTGCCTGTTCTCAATAAATAGCTTAGCAATTTGATTTCGAACTACCAAAATTGGTATGAATACCTCCTTCTTGGCATTTGGTTTAATGGTTATTGGCATCGGATATGGAAATGGCTAACAGAGTTCAATTCCTGGATAAGGCTGTTTGCATTTCATTTTGGTATAGAAATCCATCACAGAGAAGTAAAAACTGAATTCAAACCAGTTTTAACTGTTTAAAAATCAAACAGTGTATCACATCCCACCTATGGTAGAGGAGGAGGAGGGGTAAAGAATATTCATTGAACTCATAAAAATTTTAGACAATTTTAATATTCAAAGAAGGTTGGTTGGTTGGTTTGGTTTAATGGCATATCAACCTTTGTAGGTTTTTATGAAAATAGTTCTATTTCAAACAATTCAGTTTAGCATAAGTATGCAGTTTAAATGTAAGTACTGTTTAATTGTGAAAAACATTTCTATTTCAAGCTATTCAGTTTAGTCAAGCAGTTCTAATTCAGCTAATTCAGTTTAGTACAAGTACAGATTTTGTTTACACACAGTTACATGTCAAAACAGGTCTATATTAAACAATTCTGTTTAGTGTAAGTACAGTTTCATTGTCAAAAACAGTTCCATTTCAAATAATTCAGTTTAGCATAAGTACGCAGTTTAACTCTAAGTATGGTTTCATTGTCAAAAACATTTATTTCAACCTATTCAGTCTCGTCAAACACTTCAGTTTAGCATAAGTATACCATTAGTTCTATTTAACCCATAAATAGGACCCTTATCAGGTACTACCACTCCAGGCCAGAGAGGACTTGGTAGCAATGGTAATGAAGGGGTACTCCGCATTTCCTGGAATCTCACCATCAGATTGTTTAGAGTCATACAGGACATTCGTTGGGGGGGGGACTTACCCCTCTGCAGAGAAGCAGTCGGTGTATTCTACAGCCCCAGCTGACTGGGGATATTCAAAGAAGGGCTTCAAGCAAAACAATCAATAATAACTAATAAATACAACTCCACATGTTACATTACCAGGCTGAATTCTAACAGGCTGAAGGAATGTAAGAAAATGTTGAAAGAAATAAAAACATTGAATAAATTCTACCAACTATGATTATTTTTATCTGTTCAATTTCACATGTGACCATAAATAGATTATTTTTGTTTACATTACTTTGGATGGTTAGAATTCAGCCTGGTAATGTAACATGCAGGGCTGTATTTACTAGTTGGCCATGAGCTATGTTGCTATAAGACCATTTTAATATTTAAAGAATAGTTTGTTACACTGAGGAAATGGAGGCCTCTCATTGAGTTAGCTGACTACTGATTATTTTGTTAGAAGCCCTATGTTGCTGTAAGATGAGTATATTTACTCCTCATCACAAACAGGATGTGACACAAGGTCAACTGGTTTTCCACCTAGACTGATTGCCATTCCAAGGTTAAAGAACCCAGTCTGCCTTACTAGCTGAGAGACAAATAGCTGGATTCATACCTTTCCTGAGGGTATGCTATGAGAAATACAAACAGTCTTGAGCTGAATTTGAACTCTAATCATCAAGTTCCTTTCCTACAATGATGACTGTTACAGTATGAACACTTTTGTCTAGATAAGTATAAGATGTTGTTGTAAGATGTAGATAATTGCACAGTCTTTCTTTCCAGTTACCTTACCAAGGTCAGAGAATCTAGTTTACCAATTTATCCATGATTGGAGTAAAGAGATGAATTCAGGTCTTTCTCAAAAGGCAATGAGTGTGAAGTGATATACAAACAGCCCTGTCCAGAAACTGAACTTTGATCACAAAACTTGTTTTCTTTGATGAGAACTTAGGACCCTAACATGTGCTACACAAAACCACTCTGGATCAGAATGGACTAAGGAGTAATTGCAATGAAGGGGTACTTCACATTTATCAGAGCTCTAGGATTGGATCCTTAACAGATTGTTCAGTGTCACATCCAGGACTGTGTGTGTGACCCCCCACCACCACCTCTGCAGAGAAGCTGTCAGCATTATTCAACAGCCCCAGCCAACTGGACTGATTGGGGGAAAGGAAAGTGAATACAGTGGTTGGGTAAATTGTATTAAGTTGAATAGGTGATTTATTTTTTTTAAGTAAAAAAGAGTACATACATACATATATATATATATGTGTGTGTGTGTGTATGTCATCCACAGATAGACTGTTTCGTTATATCACAACTCTTCAGTGTGGCTAAACATGCAGGATGCTTCAAGTTTGGATTGAAACCTGCCCAGCCTTACGTTAGACTTAGTATCATACCATTCAACCAACTGGCAACCCATGTCAGCTCGGGAATTATAAGACATTATGTGATTGCTTTTGTTTAGTATCCAGTAAGGCAAAAATGTAAAACATACTTTTAGTCAACGTGTGAAATGTTACTATATATATATATATATATATATATATATATATATATATATATATATATATATATATATATATACACATACACACACACACTACTAAAGAAATTAGTCACAATATTATCAAAAACATATCTCTTGATATGATTTGTCATTTACCATTTGGAATCGTTATTTACAAGTCTTAAAACTTATTTAGAATAGCACAAAAGGGAAATAGCAGCAGTTATGTTAAAAACTTGGTGAATGTCGTACTTATATTCACTATCCGGATATAAGTTTGTTATTGTCTTTATGAACTTTTACAAAAAAAAAAAAAAAAAAAAAAAGAATCTTAAGTGGCCATGTTGATTTTTCATGACAAAACAATTCCATTTTTTTAGCCAGAAAGGTGATTTTTAGAAATATTCTAAATGGTTAATTAGGGTGTATTATTCTAAATAATTAGCCTAGTGGGTAGAGTGTTCACCAATGGTCCAAGAAACCTGGGTTCAATCCCAGGTCACGTCATACCAAAGTTTAAAAAAAAAAAAATGGTACTTGATACCTCCTTGCTTAACACTCAGCAATATAAGGTGCGTATCAAGGGTAAAATGGAGCAATCCCAGGAAAGGCGTAGCGCCCTCCCCTACACTTCGGTGCTGTAGCTATTGAAAAGGGAGCCTTCTGGTCGCCCTTGACTATGGTAGCCATCTTTACTTTATTCTAAATAAGTACCCACATTTTAAACTAATACAGTAAAATAGTCATGATAGTTAAGACTTTAAAATAGATATGAATACCCAAATATATTGTAAAACAGTCATGATTGAGCAAAATGAAACGAGTCAAACTTTCATTATTCCATTAAATAATTATATGAGGCAGTTCATTGTCATGTAATAGCAAGCTAGTCTCACAATGGCTAGATAATGAATTCCATATTGACTAGGTGCCTTGTTTCTTTGTATCACATCTAAACTATTTCTGAAAACAACTTGTGTGGTCTAATTGTTAGAAAGAGAATCTCAAATCATTGTTAGCGTGTTTAGTGTTCACAAAATGCCCCCATTCTTCTGGCCTTGTGCAAAATTTAAGCTTAGGTCGGTCGGTTGAGTTTTATGGCATATCAACCACTGTAAGTTATTTAATGCCAAATCCTCTTTATACACATTAAATATGATTTTAAAATATGTTTAGTTGGGCAGCAGTACTTTACTTAAACATGTTTTGATTAAAGACATTTTGTCTATATTTTAATAAAATTATAGACAAAAATGAGTATTTAATCAAACATGCTTAAATGAAGTACTGCTCAACTACACTTATTTTAAAATACATGATCCCGCAGCTCATTTATGGTAGTCTTATAAAAAGATAAATTAAATATAACACTTGTAAACAACCCCGGGTGATGGCCTATGAAGGGTCCAAAATGACACTTTTGGTAAATTCATCTACCAACTCCAACCTAAAACCAAGACACTTTCAGGAAACTTGAAAGGATCCTAATAAAATTATAAATAAAATGTGTCTTCATTATTTAATCAAATATGCTTAAATGTGACTTGATAACATTTTTAAACAAGCCTGACGTCATTTTATTTGCACATAGTTAAATGGTTTCAAGTATTGCTATGTAATAGTAATAATTTAAGTCATTTGTTTGCACATATTTAAATAGATATACATAATATTTAAGATTAGTTTACAAGAAATTTCATTTAACTGAAAAGGACATTGACACGAGGTTAACGAAAGCATGGACAACTATCAATAGACTATCGCTTATATGGAAATCAGACCTAACTGATAAAATGAAACGCAGTTTCTTCCAGGCAGCGGTCACATCGATACTGCTATATGGGTGCACTACATGGACTCTAACAAAATGGCTCGAGAAGAAGCTAGACGGCAATTACACAAGAATGCTGCATGCAATCTTGAACAAGTCCTGGCGGCAACACCCCACAAGACACCAACTGTACGGCCACCTGCCTCCTATCATGAAAACTATTCAAGTTAGACGAACCAGACATGCAGGACACTGCTGGAGAAGCAGGGACGAAGTCAGTGATGTACTCTTATGGACCCCCACACATGGCCGTGCAAAAGCAGGACGAACAGCACGAACATAGATTCAGCAGCTATGTGAGGATACGGGATGTTGTCCTGAAGACCTGCCTGGGGCGATGAACGATAGGGAGGAGTGGCGAGAGAGGGTCAGGGATATCCGTGCTACCAGCGCGACATGATGATGAAAACTAATTTATTTGTACATAAGTATTGCTATTGTTTCTCCACAGTTAAATGGTTTCAATTATTCCTATCAAACACTAATAATTCTATACAATATAAATCATTTGTTCGGAAACAGTGAAGTGGTTACAGGTACTGCAATTTAACACTAATTATTCTAATCAACACTATTCAGTCAAACTTTCACAAATATTGTTATACAATACTAATAATCCAATTTTGGCACACGTATAAAGAGTTTCAAGTATTGCTATGTATCACTAACAATTTAATTAAACATCAGTTATTTGTTCACACTCATTTTAAATGTCAAACAGTTCTATTTGACCCATACATAGGACCCTATCAGGTGCTACCACTCAGGGTCAGAGTGGACCTGAGTGCAATGGCAAAGGAGTACTCCACATTCCCCAAGGCTGGAGTCTCACTATCCGATGGTTTAGAACTTGTTGAGGGGGGCATCTTACTCCTCTGCAGAGATGCAGTTGGTGTATTCTACAGCCCCAGCTGACTAGGCTATCTAAGCCGAGTAAATAACCCCCACCTACGAGTTAAATAGTACCATTTATTATTGGATGGTTTAGGTATTAAACTATGAAGGTTGATATGCCATTAAACAAAGAGATGGAGGGTGGAGAAGAGTCCCTGTAGCTTAGTGGTCAGTATGTTAAACTGGGGCAGCATAGTAGTAAGTAACTAACAATATATGTGCGTGTTAATGATATCAAGAACATAGAAACTTCATATGGCATTATGATTAACAAGCTAGTTTAGCAAACCATTGTTAGGAAGTTCAAATCTCCTTGGGTGCTCTATACTTGTGGTCTAGTACAACACACACACACACTGCATCTCGGCAGAGGGATAACACCTCCTCCCAATGATTGTCCTGTATACGACACTAAATCTGATGGTGAGGTGTCAGTAATGCTGGAGCTTTGGGAAATCCAAAGTACCCTTTCATTGTTATCGCTCCTAGGTCCACTTTGGCCCAGAGTGGTGGCACCGGAAAGGGTCCTATCTATTGGTCAAATAGAACTGAACTGCATATTTATGCTAAACTGAATTGTGTGAATTAGAAATGTTTGACTAAACTGAATAGCTTGAAATAGAAATGTTTTTGACAAACTGTGTACTTATGCTAAACTAAATTGTTTGAAATCGAACTATTTATTTGTATAAAAATCGATTTGGCATTAAATAACATACAAAAGTTGATATGCCATAAAACCTAAACAACCAATCAACACTAGAGTATGTTAATGATATATAGTGAACATTATGGGCACCTCAGGTAGTGTAATGATTCGCCGACTACGGTTAGAGAGTTTGAATCTCCTGGGTGCCCTATATTTCTGGCCTTGTGCCCAACTAAACTAAGTAAATGATTATATAACGAACATTAGACATACAAAAATTCAAGTAACCCTTCATTAACCATCGTCTGCTTGAAAACTTATGCAAAATATCAATTTTAAGGGCGTGTCTAGAGACGGTAGATAATTTTTCTTAATTTGAAGAATTCAAAGTTACTCTACTTATTTACATAGAAAAAAATTTTTTAATTAAAGTTAAAGAGAAACAAAAATAGATTCACACCCATCTCGGCTTCTTTGAACTTCCCTCTACAATTCCATCTTGATTTGCTACAAAAGTTGAAGTAGATAAAAAAAATTTTTTTTAAATAAATAAAGCGAAACAAACGAAAACAAAACGAATAATGATCATGGTCACAAAATAAATTATCTAACCCTGTTTGTTAGAAAACGTTTGTTTCTTTGTGATCAATTACTCAAGTTTCACGTTCGTTATTGAAGCTAAAAATAAGTAGCTGTTAAATTCGCATTTGACGAGATCGATTCTGTATTCATTTACCTTTTCATTATTCATTTGTTTATTTTCGAGAATTTCCACACGCCCATGTGTAAACAAAAAACAAACAAAGGAAATAATTTTTGTTGTGAATAATAAATATAATGTGATAACAAAGACAAGTAGGTGCGTGTGTGACCACACACCTTCCTGATAGTTGAAACATGTTTAACTGTATATCGAATTTTTGATTTTATTCCGTAAATAAACTTTTTAAGGAGGGCGCCAAGTAAAGAGAACCAGGAATATAATTAAAATGCCGTTAACTCTTTGGCTTCAAGTCAGATCGATGGCAGCAATAATCAACTTACCTGTAAAAATATTTTAAAAATCAGATTGTTTTCATAATTAACCAGTACTTCTATCTGAAGAGTGCATCATCTTTCAGCATGTTTTGTCTAAGATCAGGATAATATATATCAGGATATGCCAGTTATTAAAAAAATTTTTTAAGAAAATATACAGATGAAAACGGTTACAAAACAAAAAATAAATAAACAGATTATTTCATGATTAATTTTAACTGCATAACAACCAGTCGGATATTTGCGTTTTTGTCTAGTTTAATTTTTTTATTTTTTTTTTTCATACGGTGATACGGCATCAAGTTTTCCTTTCCCATACAAATAATTTGCAAACATGTCTTTAGATGGGACCCTAACAGGTATTACCACTCCGAGTCAGAGTGGACCTGGGAATAATGGTAATGAAAGGGTATTCCAGATTTCCAGGACTGGAGTCTCACTATCAGATGCAGTTTCGTGTTACACCCAAGACATCTTTTTTTGGAGGGAGGGATTACTTCTCTGCAGGGGGTTGGATTCAACGTATTCAAAGCCTTACTTCCACGACAGGGCAAATTGTTATTTTAATAATTTCATTTATTTTGTAATATAAATAATTAAAACACTAAGTACAGGGGTCATTTGGCAAAAACTGCCCAGCACCATCGCCAGGCTACTCCAAGTTTCTCCTTATAGTGCAGTCGAAAAGTGCTTCCTGAGAGATTGGAATAACCAAGGCCAGTCTTATCCAGTTCTTATACCGCGTCCCACCAGAAGACTGGAACAATCGGGGAGAGAGACAGACAGACAGACTTAATTTTGGGTTGGAGGTGTAGGATAAGCCTAACGGTTAACATGAAATCTCGAACAGGATTCAAATCTAGATTTGGGGAAAGAAGGCATGACCCCCATCTCTTCTATAGATCAGCGAGATTATTCTTTGAAGGTACAATGTAACCTTTTACAGTCTGGTATGTTTCTTGGAGAGGAAATGGGCAAAAATCAAATATTCCTCATTGACCCGAGAAATATCATAAATGACCCAGCGTGATACTTTAAATTGTAGAATAGTTTTAAGAGTCATCAGATTAGTAACGTACCATAATTTCATCGGGAAACATTTCTAGGCTGTTTTAAAGTCACTTTCTTTTCACGGAAATATTTGGCGAAAAAATCAACTTCTAAGTGACCACAAAATGAGGATTCAGTTTATAATTGCCGTATATGTGGTAACCGACTTTGTGTCGCTTTCACGCCTGATGTTCAGTTAAAAAAAAAAAAAAACTGAACGTAAAAATTAAACTGATGTCAAACAGAAAACAAAACAGAACGAAAAACAAACCAAAATAATAAAAAAGACTGTCCAGTTATACGACAATGTAAAATGACCCTCCTACTTTATGGTCAACTTACTCGGTCATACTTGTTAAACCTAGAAAAATTAACATAAGATTAAAAAAAAAAAAAAAAAGTTATTTTTAAACAGGCTCCTGACTTGAATTTAGAAAAAAAATAAAACCTATATTCTTACGAAATTCAATTACCTGGATTTTTATCAAGACTAAAAAAATAAATAATACAATTGCTCATTTTTCAACGTGTTTGTTTTGTTAATGAATAAATCTAACACCCAGTTTAATGCAATGTTCATGAAAGTAATTTCTTTTCATGTATTTTTCTACTCTTTCAATGATGCGAAGCTATATAAACTATAAAAATCTAGGGATGCAAAAATAATCCCACTTTTCAAAATGGATTAACACAAGGTATTTTATTTTATTTTAACAATAAAAATTCTATGAACGATTGAACACGTAGAGGTATTCAATTGATTTTTTTTTTAAAAAGTCCTAATCCACGGTTGATTTAATTCAAATTATCCATTGTAATTTTAAAAAAATTAAACGATTAAAAATTAGTGCAAAGCTTAAAATTCCTCAACTCATGATTAAAGAGAAATGAATATAACAGTAAAAAATCTGTTTGATAATAAAACGTCGGTAACTTTTGCACACTATTATATAAGAGACATTGTATTTGCAAGTTTAAGTCAGCGGGTAGGTAAAAAAATATGAAGGTTGACAGATCAATTTTCAGGTGTCTAAAAGTGTTGAAATTTGTCAAATATTTTTATATTCTAACAAGTCAATTCGACTTGTAGTGGTCAATTAAGTTTAGGTTAATTTGATACAAGTACATATGTATAGGGAAGTATCTAGTGATAACTTAAAGCCACTCGCAATGGTTTGTTAGTAATGCTAGCTCAACATTACAACCATTCGTGGCGCCCCCTTTATTTCATGTGTAGGAACTAAGTTTAATCAAAATCGACGAAACTAAAATATAAGTTTATCATCAAACTTTTACTTTTGAAAGAAAGAGAACGAACACTTATTGAAGCAACAAACTTAAATTTCTAAGTGAATAAAGCAACTTCCAGGACAATTTGCGACCGAATTATAAGTTTTTGTGAGGACAGTGTCTCCGAACGTCATTTTTTTTTTTCATTCATCGAAATTCTTACTATGATAGACAATCATGAAGTTAAGACGAAAAGTAAACCCGGTTTTGTATTTTAAAATTATTTTTTAAAAAGAAATAACTATTTTTGGTTACTTAAAGTTCAAGTTTCGATATCTTTATCCCCCATTCATTTAATTTCCTAATATAACGTGGAGGTAACATAACTATTCCCTCGTTATACTACTTTTAATTTTTAGCTAATTAGAAAAATGTTCATCGTCCAAATCACTTTTTGTGAATATACTGTATTGGGGGAAAAATCGCTACAATTGTTAATGAAACTTCAATGGTTAAAAGCGCGGTAAGACCAAAGCTTGGCCACTTTACCAAAACTTTTCATTCCTCGATGATTACGGCACCGGAAAAATAAGCTCTAAAAGAAAAAAAATGTTCAGATTCGGATTACTTTTACCGGGTTTTGACCTGCACTAAAAGCCATTGAAGTTTGATAAAAAAATTGACAATTTTTTTCAGTTTTTGTTTGTCCATTACTATATTACACGAGAACAAAACAAATAAAACTATCAACGTAAGAAATTCTAATTAAAACGTTATTTTGATAGTTTCAGTTTTTTAGTTTTGATATTCGTCACACAAAATGATTAATGACAAAGAAAAAAAAATCAATACCATGTGAATCTTATTTTTAACCTCCTCGTATCAAAATAAACTAAGTAAAAAGGTCATTCTAGAAAGAGTGCATCTGCAAGATAATTTATATCCATAAATTAAATATTTCACCGTCAAACTCACGCCAAGCTAAGACGTGTGTGTGTGTGTGTGTATATATATATTATATACACACATTTTGTATAGGTAAAAACACCTTTAAAAACGAAAGCAAGGAAGAGGTTAAAATTTGTGTCACCAAGGAAGGAAGGAAAACACTTTTACAGGATTTGTTGTGCATAGAGCAAGTACGAATCAGTACATTTTAACCAGGGCAAAACATTTTCAGGCGTTTAGAATTGCATATATATGTGTGTGTGTGTGGTCACGTAAAGTATTTCAAAATTAATTAGGATTAGTGAATCATAAAAAGATAGGTATGTTTTTATTTACTTTTTAGGAAGAAGGAAGAAGCCTTTAACAATAGAAATATTATTGTGCTTTTACTAGGAAAATATAGTGGCTTAAGAGACTGTACGCACGTGTTGTTGAATGTTTATATTTGAATTTGACAATACATATCTTAAAAATAACAATAAAGATTATAAAACTTTCTGAATAAAACAAACCATTCACAATTATTAGCTCATTTTTAAACTTCATGTTTACATTGTAAATTATATATGGGAAAATGGAAGAAATACGACAAATATAAAATAAATATGGAGAGGGCAGGAAAAAATAAAAATATAAAAAACAACACACTTAAGATGATTTATGATTTGAATTATTTTCCAACATTAACGTTTCGGTTTTCAAATGTTAAAGCATTAAACTTTCATCAGAACGTATGATTTGTTTTTAAATGAAACGGAAGAAAAACTTTCTTATTTCATCTTAAAAGTCGAATGCCCTGATGAAGGTTTAAAGGCTTTCGCGTTTAAAAACTGAAACATTTAACCTTGTCAAATGAATCAAAGAGAATAAAATCATCCTCCGAAAACCTTGTGTGTGTATATCACACTTCTTAAAAATTGTCTCAAATGACAAAAACTTGATACTTAACCTACACTTTAAAATAATTTAGTTATACATTATTCCGATTCCATTTTTTTTTTTATTCCAATCATTTATACATCTAATCCAAGTAAGTTTAAAATTGCAATAGCCAATAATGAAATTCTGTATAAAAATAAATTAATAAATAATAGTTAACGCCACGTGTATTTGTATATTTATCCTTCGTAATATCCCCAAACAAATTGTATGGAAATATATATAAGTCAAGACATTCACAATATCCGACACTGAAGGAAAAGGTTACAATAAAATTCAGGTTTATTTTGAAAAAAAATTTTTTGAAACACTCACATGAAAGCTAACTTTTAAACTTTACAATATCAAATAATCCATGCTATTATTTCTACGGTGGTAGCATACGAGTTACAAATATTTTTTTTTTATTTTGCACTCGAGAAAGGTCAGTTAAAATAAAGTTAAGTAGAGTCACGAGGAAGATTGTATTGCGTCCATGTTCCAATTGACAAGTGCTTGCTGCAGGATATGTTAGACTAATTATTACTAATTTTGATTCTCATTAACTTATTTTTCCAGTTAGAGTATATTTTCGAAGATTGTAATTAATGAGCTTGATAACGCCTAACTTAGAATTAGCACAAGGCCATCAGCATGGAGGGCATTAGTGAGGATCGAACTCAGTATTCAGCGGAAATTGATCTGTGAGACAGTTGGTGAAATTTGTAACTGATTTTTTCTTTTTTTTTTTTTTTTTTTGAATGGTTTTGAGTTTTGGACAAGTATTGATATTTTATTTATCTTCGTTTTTTTTAACACTTATTTTTACACTTCTGTGAAGTAAAAGTTTACGATCTCAAATAAGAAGTACGTGGAACTTGTAAAGCAAAGTAAATATTAATTGAATACATTAGTAAGATTTTAAAATTCTAAACATTGAATTAAGAAATTTTCATGACTTATTGAATAAAGAATTTCCTTAATAGAGATTAGAAAAAAAAAAATACGATTCTTATTAAAATTTTAAAAGAGAAATATTGTTTATCAACAAATCAATATTGATCTTTTTCGTTCGTGTCATTTACATAAATAAACACATGCAACATATTTATTTACTTTCTATGAAGGGATAAGAGTAAAATTCGAACCTGTGATTGTTTTTACGATAAGAAAAATAAAGAGGTTTTGTTTAGAAATTTGCCAGAAAATAGTTCAAGCAACAGTCCCAAAAAATAATGAATAAGATCTTTAATTTTGACTCGTTTCACAGTTAATAAATCATATATAAGTAAATTAAATATGTTTATTATTATCATAAAATGTAGCTATGATTTAATTTGTTTTAACGATTCATGAAACGAGATCAACTTAAATATTTTTAACGAACTCCAGGAAAAACAAACGAGATATTTAAAAAGTAGATATAAAAAATAGATAAAAATAAATATGTCCCGTCATTATAAAAGAAAAGTGTGTTTAAAGAACTAATCAAATAGATATTAAATCCTTTAAAATAAAGTATACTGGAGATATTCAATAAAAATTGTCTTTCTACAAACAACTCCACTGTCCATCATTTTGTTTGTATTGTTGATCACCGACTTTAAAACAATAAAATATAACAACACCATTCTTTTTTTTCCCCCAAGTGGAGGCATAAAGACGTTGTTTTTTTTTCAAATTGGGGGTAGAAAATAAAATATTTAAATAAAATCAAAGTGAAATAAATAAACAAAACTAGGTTGTAGAGAGAATACACCTCTAGAACTTATGTGAGTTATTTTACTCGTAATAATATTTGTCGTGATTATTGTCGGAATAAAATGAAAAACTGATCTGCACTAATATTCATTAAAACGATTGAATTATCATTTTATAGGAATTTCTCAGTTTGTATGTATATATTTTTTCATAGACGATCCCAATAAGTTAATGGACTGTTAGAAGCCCTGATTAAATTATTTTTTTTTAAGTGTATAGAAGTTTCTCTTAAATATACATGAAAGAGAAAAAAAGAAAAGAAAAAAAAAAAACTAAGTAGGGATATCTTTTTTCTTTAAATAAATAAATAAAAAATAACTAGATTAAGCATTAATTTTTACCGGTATTTTTTTTTTTAATTAAAAAGTTAAATTAAAAGGTTAAGTACAGTAATTTGTTTAATATATATTTGGAGAAACAATAATACCGAAAAGAAAGAAACATGTTATGTTTTGGTCAATGGTCGTCAAATCAATCGTCTTTTTAAATGAACTAATAGGAGGTAAATAAAAGGTGATGTAGCAATTAAACGGAATAATTTACGTTTGCGATTTTAAACCTTAAATCCAATCAGGACAAAATAAATAAATAAATACACTTTATCATTTAACAATACAAATGAAAAAAATAGTGATCTCGATAAGCTTAGAAAAAAGTGATGAAAGGAAAAGTCTTTAACAAGAGACTGAAGTCTGAATTTAAAGAAATTCACATATAAAATTAAATCGAGATGTAATAAACAAACGTATTATTTTGCTTAAAAATAACACGTTCCGGAAAGTAGTACACACGTTAGATTTCTTTTAAAACACGCTTTATTTACTTCCTTATCCTTACTAATCAAAGAAAAGACATATAGAAAGGTTTTGTTTTTCTTACTTACATTGTCCAAACATTCCTGGCCATTTGCTTTCTGGTCGAGTTCAATTTTATGAACAATACCATTTGCTTGCGATACCAAGCATTGAAATTTCATTGTTCCTGTTTTTAGGTAAACATTAAAATCGCTTCCGTTTTATATTTATATATATATATATACACACACACACACACAAATATATTTATACACACACAAATATGTATATATTGTATATGTATATATATATATGTATTTAAAACTTATGGTAAATTAAAATTACCGCTTTTGGAAATTAAAAGTAAAAAAAAAAATATAAGGCCTCCAGTGGCTCAAAAAAAGCCCAAGTACCAAATCAGCTGTTTTACTCCAGCTAGCACGCACCACACTGAAAGCTGAAAAGAAGGTATGTTAATTATATAGAAGGTAGCCAGCCAATCAGCACGCGTGTAATGTTGTGAATGTTTTATAGCTGTTGTCTTTTTCGTTTTTGATCCTTTCTTTTCAAAAAGAAAAATTAATATATATATATATATATATATATATATATATATATATATATATATATATGCAATTATTATTATTATTATTATTGAGTGCTGGTTTCACTGAGATCAAGTGACAACAAACATCCTCATTATATAATGATATTAATATTAATAATAATAATATTGTTTGTGAATTTTTCACACCAGTTTTGAATGTAGCTCAAGTGTCAGCAAGTCTCCTCAGGTCTCCAGTTCTCTTCTAAGTATTCTTGCTGATCTTAACTGTACTTTGGTTAGATTGGTTTAGATTCTTCCACTGATCTCCAGTTTCCCCTGTCTCTTTTCCAGGCCATTCGGGAACTGTTCCAATAATATATATATAGATTTATAGATATAAGTCGACCAACCGTAGTTGAGGGCAATCCAAGGGCTCCCTTTTTAATAGCTACTACACTGAGGTGTTGGGGAGGGTGCTACTCTTTTCCCTGAATTGCACCACTTACCTTTGATCCATGTCTTATAATGTTGAGTGTTAAGCAAGGAGGCATCAAGTACCATGTTTTGAGTTTTTGGTATGACTCAACCTGGGATTGAACACGGTCTCCCGGGTAATTGGCGAACACTCTAACCGCTATGCCAATATATTATTATTATTATCATTATTATTATTGAGTGCTGGTTTTCACTGATATCAAGTGACAACAAGTCTCCCCATTACAAAATTGTGACATATTATTATTATTATTATTATTATTATTATTATTATTATTACCGGCTCATTGGCCTAGTGGGTAGAATGTTCACCAATGATCCGGGAGACCTGGGTTCAATCCCAGGTCGCGTCATACCAAAGACTTTTAAAATGGTACTTGATACCTCCTTCCTTAACACTCAGCAATATAAGGTACGTATCAAGGGTAAAGTGGAGCAATCCAGGGAAAGGAGTAGCGCCCTCCCGTACACCTTGGTGTAGTAGCTATTGAAAAGGGAGCCTTCTGGTCGCCCTCGACTACGGTCGCCAACTTTACTTTTTTTACTATTATTATTGCAAGTTTTTCACACTAGTTTTAACTGAAGTCTGAATGTCAGTAAGTCTCCTCAGGTCTCCAGGACCCTTTTTTAGTATTATAGATGATGTTAACAACGTTGTGATTCGGATTTCTTATTCAATCCCACAGGTCTCGATTCTCCAGTGTTGAGTCAGTAAAATGGTAATTCCTGTGTATGGAGTGAGCTAGGGAGAGGCTCTCTGTGATTGGATATACTAATCACGTGATGAGCCCAGAAGTCTTGGCCCAAAATCCAAAATCCAGTCAGATGGATTTCACCAGGCGTTCCGTAAAGCAGTGACATTAAAAGCTCTCTATGTTGGAGATTATATTTAAAATGATTTTAATACACTTGCTCTTTAAATTTTGATTTTTCAACTAAATATAAAGTGTTTGGCGTAGAGGGTGGAGCGTTCGTCAATGGTCCGGGAGACGGGGGTTCAATCCCAGGTCGGGTCATGCAAAAGACTCAAAAATGGTACTTGATGCCACCTTGCATAGCACAGCTTTATAACGTACCGATCAAGGGTAAAATGGAGCAATCCGGGGAAAGGAGTAGCGCCTTCTCCTACACATTGGTGAAGTAGCTAATGAAAATGGAGCCTTCGGGTCACACTCGACTACGGTTATTAACTAACTTTAATCTGTTTATAATATACATAATTATTAAACTAACTTCGGCACAAAATAATCTCACCAGAGTTGACGTTGTATATCGGGGGAGTAAGTTGACAACAACTGTTTATAGAAATACACAGTTCTTTATTCGAAACGTCGTATGTTGCGTATGAGAGAGAGAGAGAGAGAGAGAGAGAGAGAGAGAGAGAGAGAGAGTCGGACTGCTATGATTGACACGTTGCAATTGTGGGGTTTAAAAGGGCTTTTGAAGGTCAGGGGCCAAGGGCAAGGCTGTGTTGCCGTAAGATATCTGACTCCATATTTTGGTTATTATTATTTTACCCCACGTTGATTGGCTGGCGCAATGCCTTGTCCAAAGAAAGTCCCAAAAGAAATATACAAAAAGAAAAGATAGAAACAGATAAGAGACGAAAACATTTCTTCCATACTTTCCTTTATTTACTTGGTGAATGGACTAACCAACGCTACATCTTGGGACGTAGCGTGGTGCCCAAAACACCAGACAGCAAAATGATGTTGTTGGTTTGACGGACACTCCCTGACAAGACTCGGTTCACAGAAAACCTGAATATTTATCTCTCTCCACCGGCTCCAAATTCGCCATTCCAAAATCCTTCTAATTTTGGTGCGACCGCTTCCCATTGGCTACTTTACTTCTTATTATTTTTCTTTTTTTCTGATTTTTAACCGGATGGATGCGTGGAGCCTTATGCGTGGCGACGCGTTTATACATTTTGTATGTGGCAGCCGACGAGTCAACATCCGGTTGGGAGTTTTATTGTTAATTCCTAAATCCCCGCACAATACACATAGAACCTTGCTTCGTCTTGTTTCTTTGACGGGAGGTTGATACATGGCATGTTCTCAGCCCGGGGGCCACCGGCCCTTCCGGCTAACATGTCTACTCTGATTGACTGATTGATTGACCGCTGGAGTCGAAAAACTCCCGTCAATATATATATTCTGGACGCCTATATATTTTCCTTCCAGCACAATTCACGTAATTCACTACCGCTGTCTCTTGTTTACCTTAATAACAGGTGCATATCCTGTTTACGAAACCCACACTTACCGACTGTCAAAGGTCAATATATAACAATATGCTGTTAAAACAAACCAGCAAACGAATTATAGATATTAGATCTACTCAACATCCCTAGCACAGTCGAGTGGTCATTTGAACTTTTTTTGTTCTCCTAAATTTTGGCAGTCGTACTCCGATGCCAACAAAGCTGCCTAAATAATAAATTATTGTTGCTAACCATTAGAATTTAGAGATATTTAACTAAACAAAGAAAGATATAGGAATTAAGGGTTGTGTTCTGGCACCGACTCTGTTCAGCATCTTTTTCAGCGTGATGCTTAAGCAGGTCATAGAAGACCTTGACGATGACGGTGCTGTATACATCTGCTACCTTCTTGACGGCAGTCTGTTTAACCTCAGGAGACTGCATACCTACACAAAAACGCTTGAGTAGCTGTTCCGTGACCCCCTCTTCGTTGACGACGCTGCCCTCGTTGCCCACACCGAAAGAACTCTGAAGTAACTAATTTCCTGCTTTGCAGAGGCTGCTCAGCTCTTCGGACTCAAGGGCTGCTTGAAGAAGTCTGAGGGCCTGCACCCATTGAAGAGTACCACCCTCCCCACATCACCATTGGAGGAACTGAGCTGAAAGCAGTTCATCAGTTCACTTATCAGGGGTGTACCATCACATCAGACGCCAAGATTGACAGGGAAGTAGACAACAGACTGGTCAAGGCAAACAGCGCTTTTGGCAGACTCTACAAAAGAGCATGGCACAACAAGCATCTGAAGAAGGGCACTAAGATCAGCGTCTATCGAGCTGTCGTACTCACCACCCTGCCGTACGGCTCTGAGTCATGGGTAACCTACTACCACCATCTACGACTCCTCGAGCTCTTCCATCAGCGCTGTCTCCGCACCACCCTCAACATGCACAGGAGTAACTACGTCTCCAATGTTGAGGTCCTTGATGAGGCAGAAATCACTAGCATAGAGGTCATGTTGCTGAAGTCACAGCTACGATAGGGAGGACATGTCTCCAGAAGCCCTGTATGGTGAACTCTCCACTAGCTACCGTGACACCGGGTCACCAACGAAACGTTTTAAATACTCCCTCTAAAGGTACCTGAAACATTGACCACCCCCAGTGGTCCACACTTGCTACTGACCATCAGGCCTGGCGCCACATCGTCCACTAGATCGTCACCACCTTTGAGGACTCCCGCAGAGCCAACCTCAAGGAAAACGCCATAGGAGGAAGATCCAGGGAGCCTCAGGAACCATACCAAACCAGACCTTTAACTGCAGTCGCTGCTGCGGTCGAATCTGCTTGTCCTGCATCGGCCTTGTCAGCCATCAGCATACCTACAGTCGACGTGGATGGCCTTCATGAATCTTTGTTCACGAAGTCTACCCAAGAAGAATAAAGTTAGATAAATATTTAATTGCCTTGTGCCCAAATCATTTCCTCCAAATGTTTTTTATTTAATAACTGGCTTCATAATATGGCTTCATAAAATATACAGCCCATATATCTATATATATATTTAGATGACCAGCTCAGTCGACTGGGGCTGTAGGATACGCTGACTGCTTCTGACTCGTTTAAAAGTTGTTCCTTACAAACTATTCGTTTAAAAATCATATATATCTAATAAATATGTATGAACAGGATTTATCATTAAATAACCTACAAGGGATGATATGCCGTAAAACAACCAACCATTTTATGAGCTTTTTTCTCAGTCTATTCAAGGACTCTGATCTTCTGGATGACAATGTAGTAATGAATCTTACGCTGCCACGTTGGCCCATAAAGTGTGGACAGCGAATGAGTACGTGATACTTTTCACGGAGTGAATTATGATATCTGTTCGCCTTCTCCCGAGATGATTCTGGCTAGAATCCGGATAGGGCATATGTATATTACAACTCATTCCTCCTAAAAATGAGCCACCCTGCAAAAAAATCTACTGCATGTCAAGAGCTTTACACAACGAAATATATTAGAAAGCTGCAGTGATTTCCTTTTGATCCAATCAAATTATTATCAATCCGGTCGACGGAGGCTGTAAAATACACTGACTGCATCTCTGCACGAGGGTAGGACTTCTCATCTCTGACGAGTATCCTGGGTATGACACTAGACAATCTGATGGTGAGGCTTTAGTGCTTGAAATCATTTAACTGTCTGCAAACAAATGAGTTCTAACAACTCTTTTAAAAATAAGTTACCAACAAACTATTCGCTGACAAATCATATATATATATATATATATATATATAAACAGAAATTGATATTATTAAACCGACAAGGGTTGATGTAGCATAAACCAACCAACCAACCAACCAACAAACCAACCAACCACAAATTATCCCTTAAACAAGCTAGATTAAATTACTTAAATTACTGGTATGATATTCGTGTCTTATCTGTTATTAGTTTATTTACTGCTAAATATGTCATGTACAAACAAATCAAATCCTGCTTATAGAAAATTTTACCCACTTTGTAATTGTCCAGAAATCCTTGGTTGAATGTATATACATATAGACCGAATTTGGAGTTAAAGGTTGATACGCCATAAACCCAAACAAACAAACATACTGCTAAATAAAACCAAAGTGAACATACTCTAAGTATGCTAATTCCATAATTTTTACCAGGGGTAGTAGCTAATAACCACTCCCCCACAAGTAAAGTAAGAATGACGGCTTGCAACATGTTGGCATCTATTTGTTCTTACTGATGTACATTCAAAACATTCATCACTCTAGATCAGTCTGGGCGTTATGGCTAGTGGCGTTGTGGCTAGTGGTGTTGTGGCTAAAGTGCAAGACTATTAAACCGAAGTGAGTTCGAACTCTAATCAAATTATTACGTTTGTGGGATTGAATAAGAAATAACAAAATAAAATAAATCAATGAAATAAATGAATTCAAAAAGTAAAGACCACTGACTGGAAGCATGAACGGCGCATGCCTAAAGAAATAACTTTCTGGGCGCCAAAGAGAAATTCTGCTTCATTTCAGCTTTACCCTTGATACTGGACAGGCCTTCTTTACCTCGGCTGACTGCAGGTAGCGCACGTGTTCACCTGTTCTCGGACTGAGGGAGGGCAGGTTACATCTCCTCTCGCAACAGCATCTATTGAAGACACCTACTGAACATATCAGAAACTTCGATTTCATAATCCCACCGAAAATGAGTCTGGATATATTCTAATACCTTGTCTTGGAGACACGACCATATCCACTGGTTTCAAGAAGAATTTCCACATCCTAGGAATAGTTGTTAAATCCTGAAATAAAGTTTTAAGTTGAAAGATATCTTTGTTTATCTCCTTCCTTCCTTCCTTCCTTTCTTGAATTCTCTTGCGACCTTCCACAGACAAAGAAGACACCAACAAGCTAAATGGAAGAAGAAGAAGAAGAAGAAGAAGAAGAAGAAGAAGAAGAAGAAGAAGAAGAAGAAGAAGAAGAGAGTCAGATATGCTAAACCCAAAATATACGAAGCCAAAATAAATAAATAAGACAATAAACACTTCCTCAACCCCATATGTTCACGTTCAGGCTAATACAATTGGAAAAGGTGTAAACCTCCTTATCTTCTCAGCTCTAGGTTAAATGGTATCACAGATGTTCTTCTAGAAGTATAGCTTTGGCATTGAATAACCTATGGGGATTCGTAAAGTTTGGTTGTTATTATTTCCATGGTTCATAGGTTGTTGGTAGTCCTCTGTTTCGGTTTGATTAATCATTAGGTTCTATGAGATGATTTTGTAGCTTTTGGTATTTGACTCCTTAGTTTCTCTTATTGCCTAATTAACTTCTTCTATTATGGTTGGTCGGAGCTGCAAATAAACTTGAAATGAAAAGTCAAGGACAAGGATACTGCAAACTTAAACTTTATTCTACAGATAGACAACTATTTCGTAGTGGAGAACTTTCTTCTCGGCCCAGGAAAAGTGTCTGTCCAGTAGGAAGGTGTAAAGAGAAAAAGAGCTGAGAGTTTCTTTGTTTGGCGCCAGGAAGCTCGTCTTTTCCAGGCATGCGCGGATTGCATTTCCTTTCAGAGGGTTCCTGGGAATTTTTTTTGGGTGGGGGTATTTGTTTATTTTATCTATTTATTTATTATGATCAATCGTACAAACCCGCGAAGGTAGATATGCCATTGAACAAAGAAACCAAACCAAACCTATCCCCCTACCCTCAACAAGTCTGTAGTGATCTGTTGATGTTAGAGTGGACCCTTTAAATTTCTATTTGTATTCACTGATGATGCGAAAATATTTACAGGTTCGCGTTGAAATTTATTCATTTTTATTTTAATTAAAATTACATCATTATTGCTTTTACATGTTTATATACTGATAATGAGCATCTTATCCTATTTACCCAACCCCTCCGCTCAGGTAGGATATGACACAAGGTCAATTTTTAAGCGGAGTTTAACAGATTTGAATTCAGAGTTTTCCTTCTCCTAGACTAGTTGCCTCACCAAGGCTGAAGAACCTAGTCTGCCCTACTATTTACCCATAGCCGGAGGGAGAATAATTGGATTCATACCTTTCCCAAGGGCATTAGTGCTATGTGAAATGCAATCAGTTTCGTCCAGAATTTGAACTCGTGTCGTCGTGTCCACACCATGGGCACCTCCATAAAATGAGCATCTTATGTGCAGTCGCACCAGCACGGGCGGTCGTAAGCTGGTAAGAATTTGAATTAAGTTTTGTTACATGCGTGAGTATGTGTGTGTGTATGTGTGTGTATGAGAGAGAGAGATGGTTGGTTAGTTAGTTGGATTTCAAGTATTTCAAATAATTCAATTTAGCATAAATTAACAAAGTTAAATGTTTCCAAGTATTGCTATGTATAACTAACAATTCGATTAAACATCAGTCATATGTTTACACGCAGTTAAATGATCAAACAGTTCCATTTCTCACAATTCATTTTAGCTTAAATCAACAAAGTTAAACGGTTCCAAGTATTGCTATTTATCACTAACAATTCATAAAAGCATCAATCATTTGTTTGCACACAGTCTAAATGTCAAACATTTCTATTTAACCCATAGATGCTACAACTCTGGGTCAGAGTAGACCCGGGAGTAATGGCTATGAAGTGGCACTCTATATTCCCCCAAATCTCTAAAAGTGGAGCCTCACCATCAGATTGTTTAGTGTCATATTCAGGACACACGTTTGAGGAGAGAGTCTTACCTCTTTGTAGAGATAGAGTCGACGTATTCTACAGCCGCAGCCAACTGGGGTAAGAGAGAGAGAGAGAGAGAGAGAGAGAGAGAGAGAGAGAGAGAGAGGCGGAAACAATGTCTAAATTTTTGTATTTAGGTATGTTGATGCGTATGTTTGAGAGGGGAAAAGAGTATGAATGAGAGTATCTATTCATCCATTTGTGTGTGTGTGTATGCGTGTGTGTTTATTTTTACAAAACAATATGACCACATAAAATAAAAGATATATTTCATTCAAAACCAAAATTTATGTGTGTATGTATGTGATGGGAGAGGTCGTTATTCTTTATTTCAGTCAAGGGTGAAAATGGTTGTATTAACGTTACAGATGCTTGAGTAGGTAACGTAATTATGGTAAAGTGGTTAGCCCAAGTACTCTCTCTCCCACTTTCTTCTCCGTCAACCATTATCACATATTAATACCGCAGCATTTGGACAGCCATCGAACTGACAATGAGGCAGAACGCAAGAAAAAGTAGATTCATGCCTTCCACGTCGGCTTTAACGGACACCAAAAATTTGATCTTAGTTTGCGGATTTTGTTTTTAGTTCTGATATCAATTAGATACACCTTCATTTTCTCTTATATATATATATATATATATATATAAGTCAATCAGTCAAGCTTGCTCAGGTCATGTTTGACCTTTCAAGGCATTAAGAATACACTTCATTTGCAACCGGTCCAATGGTAGTTGCCATAGAGTCGTTTACATATAGAGAGATTCATCCGCCCTTTACCAGGTCTTTTTAAACTCCATTTTAGTCTAGTGGAAAGTTGCATTCTAAGTTTTTATTCTTTTATCTCGGTTATCCCATCTTTGATAGAGAGCCCAGTCGACTCTTTCTTTCTCTCTCTCCCCTCTCTCTCTATATATATTTTTATACATACATGGCCGACCGAAGGCGAGGGTGAACCAAAGGCTCCTTTTTCAATATCTACTACACCGAGGTGTAAGGAGAGATGCTATTTCTTTCCCTGGATTACTTCATTTACCCTTGATACGTACCTTATAATGCTGTGCCATTTCTTGAGTCTTTGTTATGACTCGACCTGGTATTGAACCCTGGTCTCCCAGACCATTGGCGAAAACTCTACCCACTATACCAATGGGCCGTTGGGAACCAGTTAAATACGGACATTTTTGTTTGTCATAACATCTCTACAGTGATTTGAAAGGATCGAAACAAAAATAAGTAGACAAAGGTGGTCTGTAATATTTAATCAGATATGCCTACGCGAGGAAATGCTGCCGAAACACACACACACACATACATATATATGTATATATATATAATCAAGTCAATGAACAAAAATGATAAAACAAATAGGAATATTTCTTTTGAGTTATTCATTTTTTGATTGTTCTCAAGTAAATTCAAATTTACATCATCATCACTTGAAAAAAGTCTTTGTGGAAAATTTTTTTTCTGTTTATATTCTATAAAAGAAGCAACGAAGGTGGGTCCGGGTGCAGGGTCGTAGCCAAAACACTCCTGATGGCCCCAAAAACGCCTCTGGTCCCGTTGGCATTCCCCTCAAAAGGTGCGCCTTAGGCGCCAGGTGATAAACGTAGTCCCTCCGTGAAGGGTTACAGCTACAGTACATATAATTCACATCATAATGTACTGTTCGCGTGCTGTTAGAAGATACATTCAATAACGGACCATAAAGACGGTAAAAATTCTCCCTTCGCTTTTACTCTATGATATTTTACAAACTATTTATTTGGGTCCATCCCCAAAGATGAGGAGGGAGAGGTCACAGTCACTGTAAAAATTACTTACACTAATTTTTTAATGCTAAATCTTACAACGTAAACTATTTTTAATTTTCTCCATCATTTGAACTCCCTCCATATTTAAAATAGATCCTTCCTCTAAAAGTACCTTGGCAACGCACACGTTAAAGCTTGCTCTAATTACTTATGTGCTAGACACGCACACACATACATACACACGCATATATATACATACATACCTGTGTATGTGTGTGTTTAAAATAATTGAATTACAAAGTAGTATGTAAAAGTGGTCGATATTCTATGAATAGAGCAGTATGCAACAAATATCAAATATTAAATAGAATCTTGGTAAAATATTTGTTACGACATCTCTCGGATCTCGGCAACGTTATATAGAAGACTTGCATTTACCCATGCATATTCTATATGTCTTCTATATGTCTTCTATATTCTATATGTCTTCTATATTACCCTTCACGACACTGATAGTGTCCAAGGGAAGAGCAAATTACAATACAACTTGACATAAGTGTCGCCGCAGGGTTTGAAGATGCAACGTCGAACTCTTTTTGGGACGGTAGCGCCTAATTTTGAATTCAGAGTTTTTTCTTCTCCTCGACGTGTTGTCTTCACCAAAGCAAGAAAGCCCAATCTGGTCTACTATTTACCTAGAGATTTTTGGCCCAATCGGCTGGGGCTATAAAATACACAGACTGCATTTTTACAGAGGGGTTAGATTCCCCTAACAAGTGTCCTGAATATAACACTAAACAATCTGATGGTGAAGCTCCAGTAATGCTGGAGCTTTGGGGCATGCGGAGTACTCCTTCATTGCAGTCGCTCCCAGGTCCACTCTGGCTCAGAGTGGTGGCACCTGATAGGGTCTTATCTATGGGCCAAATAGGACTAAACTGTGTACTTATGCTATGTTTGAAATAGAACTGTTTATATGCATAAAAATGGATTTGGCATTAAATAACCTACAATGGTTGATATGCCATAAAACCAAACCAAGTGATTCGCTGAGTCCATTTTCTATGATGATAACCGTTGCGCCATGCAAGCCTCTCTAAATATAAATATTCGGTATTGATTAATGAGGTTTAGTTACTTATCAACGTAGGACAAAAAAGCCAAACTATGTGTCCAGAAAAGGACACATAACCTTTTATCGGAAATGATTGGCGGAAGAGTAGATATTGAATCGTATTCCTGCTCCCTCAGAACCAATTTTAGCATTAGTATACCATTTGAACTTTAGTTGACCCGCAATAAAATCTAACCGCGTTAACTTAAAATATATCATTTTGATCCACTCAAAGAGTATAAGAACCCAAAATATTCTAGTTCAATGGAGATGCGGCACTCAGCAGCGGGCCCTGTCCAGCAAAGGCAGACTAGAGGCCGTAAGGCCCCCGGCTTCGGTCGTCACCAGGGCTCGAGTCTCGGCTCGTGCTCGACCTTCTCTCCCCTAATCCCCACTTTAATCGACCTTCGGGTCATGGACCTTGTCTGGTGAGAAGCAGCGACAAATATCGACACACAGAGGCAGCATACAGGCGGCATACGTTGAAGAAAAAGTCAGACGCACTTAAATACACTAACACGCCAACAGTCGGATTGAATGACCAATAGATTAAATGAATTATACATACCAGATCTCACACATACCCGCACACATACTCACATGTATGTAAGTACAAGTTGACCTCTCTCTTTCTCTCTGTTATTCCTGACAAAAAATATTCTTGTTTTCACACACACACACACACACACACACACACACACACACCTCTATACATTGCAAAATTTATGAACATTACTACATTTGCATTTTGGTTATTTATCCAATAGTGATAAAGTACAAAAATTGTTTGTTTTTTAACATTCTTGTTTTTGTCAATTTTCTTTCGTCTACATTTGTTTGTACAAATTGTGTTGTATATTGGGGAACTGGCACTCGGAGTTACATCTTAGAGAAATACTCATTCCTCCATAACTTCCACGAGTTCAACATTGCTCAAAATTGCGTGTGTGTGTGTGTGTGTGTACGTATGTGCACGCGTCAAACCACTAGCCTTCCCATTGATAGAGAACGCTAGTACTGCCCCCACAAGAGACCAGATTAGGGGAATCTATAAATAAATAAATAAATAAGGGGAATAGGGGAATCTATAAATAAATAAATAAATAAATAAGGAGAATCTATCTATCTATCTATCTATCTATCTATCTATCTTTGAGGGTCTTTCAATAAATAAATGGATTTTTTTAAAAAGGAAAAAATTTTTCAAAATTTTTTTTTAATAAATGTTAACTCCGCATTGTTTGGAATTGGTTTATAACAAAAATTATCTTAATCTCGCGAAAATATTTGTTTTGGAGCTATTCAAAATGGCGACAAATTAAACAAAGTGCTTCAGACTTGAACAGTGGCCTGTCATCAAATTTTTGGTGAGTGCAAAGTGCAAACTATGTGAAATGTTTAGAAGAATATCTGATGTGAACGGAGGAGCATTTTTTTTAGTAAAAAGAATGTTTACAAAAAATGGCTTTGCTACTTCGTCTTTGAATGAAAAGGACAATCTATTGAGTGGAAACACAAAGACTCTCTGGTCAGTTAAAAAGGTGATGGTGACCATCTTCAGGGAATTGAAAGAATCTACCTCGTTTGATTTTCTTGACAAAAAGGCGCAGTTGTAAACAGTGCTTTCTAATGCCAACTCCTCTGGCAAAATTCATTTTATTCATTGAATAACACTTGCATATCTCTTTAGCTATTTATTTATTTATCAACTTTTTCTAATTCTAATTTATTAACGGGGAGTTAAAATTTAATGAAATTTAAATCTAAAAAAGAACGACAATAATATTGTTTAATTTATCATTTTTAAATAGATTTCAAATCCCAGAAGATGGTCAGCATCACCTTTTTTTCTGACTAGTGAGTCTTTGTGTTTCCATATATATATATATATATATATATGACATGCACTATATATATATATAAGCTTGGATAGTGTCAACGGAGATTGGTAAATGTCAGTTTCTCGCTTATGCGATCATCATATTGATATATCTAGCCAAAGCTCAAGTGCATTGTGGGTGCAAAAATTCTTAGCCCCGTCAGCATTCTTCAGGCACCAAGCAATAAGACAAATAGAATCAGACAAATAGACAAATACACTAATAGACAAATCAGACAAATGGACAAATAAAATCAGACTAATAGAGACAAATAGAATCAGACAAATAAGTAGACAAAGACAAATAGAATAAGACAAATAGCGACAAATAGACAAAAAGAATATGACGAATAGACAAATCAGACAAATAGAATCAGACAAACAGACAAATAGAATATGACAAATAGACAAATCAGACAAATAGAATCAGACAAACAGACAAATAGAATTTGACGAATAGACAAATATAATATGTCAAATAGACAAACAGACAAATTGACAAATATAGACAAATAGACAAATTGTCTATTTTTCTGATTTGTCAGACAAATATACGAATAGAATCAAATCGACAAATCAGAAAAATAGAAAAATAGACAAATAGAATATGAGAAATAGGCAAATATACAAATCGAATAATACAAATAGACAAATAGAATATGAAAAATAGACAAATCAGACAAATAGCAAATAGAATATGACAAACAAGATAAATAGAATAAGACAAATAGACAAAGAATTAGACAAATCAGACAAATCGCAATTCAGAAAAATAGAAAAATAGACAAATCAAACAAATAGAAAAATATAATATGAGAAATAGATTCTACTTGTCTATTAGTCTGATTTGTCTATTTCTCATATTCTATTTGTCTATTTGTTTGATTTGTCTATTTTTCTATTTTTCTGATTTGTCGATTCTGTTTGTATATTTATACAAATAGAATCAAACAAATAGACAAATAGAATATGAGAAATAGACAAATCAGACAAATAGACAAACAGAATCAGACAAATAAGACAAATACGTAGACAAAGACAAATAGAATAAGACAAATAGACAAAGAATCAGACAAATGAGAAAATTAGAAAAATAGATAAATCAAACAAACAGACAAATAGACAAATATAATCAGACAAAAATAGACAAATCAAGCAAATAAGACAAATAGACGAATAGAATTAGACAAATAAGACAAATACAAATAGACAAATAGACAAATCAGGCAAATAGACAAATAGAATATGACAAATAGACAAATAACAATTAGAAAAATAGAATTAGACAATTATTTGTCTGATTCTATTTGTCCGATTTGTCTGATTTCTATTTGTCTATTTGTCTAGTTTCTCTATTTGTCTATTTGCCTGATTCTATTCGTCTGATTTACGTATTTACGTAGACAAATAGACAAATAGAATCAGACAAATAGAGACAAATAGAATCAGACAAAAAATACAAATACGTAGACAAATAGAATGAGACAAATAGACAAATCAGACAAATAAACAAATAATCAAACAAATCAGACAAATCGACAAATCAGAAAAAAGAAAATAGAATCAGACAAATCAAACCAAATCGACAAATAGACAAATAAAATGTCTAATATTTGTCTCAGACAAATAGACAAACAGAATCAGACAAATAAGACAAATATGTAGACAAAGACAAATCGACAAATAGAAATCAGACAAATAAACAAATAAGACAAATAGACAAATAGAATCAGAACAAATAAGACAAAGACGTAGACAAATAGAAAATAGAATCAGACAAACCAGACAAATCAAGACAAATAGACAAATACAATCAGACAAATAGAGACAAATACGTAGACAAAAACAAATAGACAAATAGAATAAGATAAATCAGACAAATAGACAAATCAGACAAATAGTCAAAGACAAATAAACCAAGTAAGGCAACTTCTCTGTACGAAAGACGAATAGACAAATAGAATCAGACAAATCAGACAAATAGACAAATAGAGACAAATACTCAAAGACAAATTAACAAATAACCAAGTAGTAAGGCAACTTCTCTGTACGAAAGCACCCAATACTTGGGTACTTATAGTATAAGTACCCAAGTATTTTTGTAACCCAAGTATCTAAGATATCAAGCAACTTCCTATGTGAAGGCAACTTGCATCAAATACAGCTCTTCGAGCTTCATCTTTGGAACTTCGCCACAGGAATGCACCTATTGATCTGGCACCCAAGCCAACTTAGCTACACTAAAGTACCAAAGGCGATTCGCCCCATCTCACACCCAAAGCAACTTGTCATAATAAAGTACCCAAGGCAACTTTCATCCAAGGCAACTCTCACCCATATGAAAGCACCAAATGCAACAAACACTCAATGCAACTTTTGCCTTGATGCGAATTGCTTTAAGTAACTTTATCATGAAAGAACCATAGGCAATTTACACCAAAGTTCGCACCAAAGGCAATTAACTTGCAAGATAACTCGCCAAGACATTTAAACAAAGCAACTTGTACCCAAAATAGCATATAAGAGCCACCAAAGCAATCAAAGGCAACTACCCATATTATAAAGTATCCAAGGCAACTAGCAAATTAACTTTGCCATCTGAAAGCACCCGATTCAACACGCCATATAAGAACACCCAGGCAACTCGCATCCAAAGAATCTAGCACCCAAAGCAACTCCCATTCAAAGCAAATAGCTATATGAAAACAATCAAACCAACTTGCATTCAAGTATCTAAGGTGTTTTCAAATTATGTTGGTTGCTATCGTTTGGTTAGTTGTTTTGAGCACAAATTGCTTTGGGTGCATCCCATTGATACCTTGGGTACTTTGGTGCCTTGAATACTTTGAGCGCATACTATTGGTACCTTAGGTACTTTATGATGGCGAATTGCATTGGATGTTGCAAAGTTAGATGCAAGTTGCATAGTTTCGTTAGGAGTGAGTTGCCTATGATAAAGTTTCAGGATAAGATTAGGTTGGGAGCGACTTACTTTGGATACTTTATTATGTTGAAGGTCTAAAGCAACTCACCAAATGAAAACATACAAAGCAACGAGCACCCAAGGCAACTTTGCTATATGAAAGCACTCAAAGTAAGATCTGTATTTGAAGGCTTCCAAGATAACTTTGCCATATGAAACATACAAAGCTCAAGTGCTTAGAGGCAGACAATTGATGAATGCTAGGATCTAAGAAAGTGGGAGAGACCAAACAACTGTATTTTCGCCCTCACATGATAGAAGGTAATTGTGTTTAATCTCGGGTATACGATATTTGGCAACTAATCTACATGATCCAGCGGTTTTATTGTATTATAAAGTGATCGATAAATATAAACTAATAAATTCACGTCCTGTCGACCCCTATTTATTCACTCTGTCAAAATTTAATCACCTCGAAGGAACCAATAAGAGAAGCTCTGTGAAAGAACAAACAAGAAAAACCAAGTCTGTGACGAATCTTAAACTCGTGTCCTCTACCATGGGAATTCGTTTTTTGATTTTAAGAAATATGAAAGAATGAAAATGTAAAAGAAACGCTTTTAACTCTTTTTAAAACAGCCGTTAGTGTTAAGAAGTCCAGCAGTTGGGTTTGAAAACACTGCGAAAATGTCAAGGTCACCTATTGACAGGTCACACTATGCAAACAAATGTTTTTGGCCCCATTATTCAAAATTGGTGGGTATGTATTTATGCAACACCCTCGACACAAGGTGATTTTTAAACGGAGTTAAACTGGTTTGAATTCAGCGTTTTACTTCTCCTGGATTGGTAACTTAACCATATTTAACCAACCCCTCCGCTCGGGCAGGATATGACACAAGGTCAAATTTTAAGCGGAGTTTAACAGGTTTGAATTCAGATTTTTCCTTCTCCTAGACTAGTTGCCTCACCAAGGCTGAAGGACCCAGTCTGCCCTACTATTTACCCATAGCTGAAGGGAGAATAATTGGATTCATACCTTTCCCAATGGTATTAGTGCTATGTGAAATGCAATCAGCCTCGTCCAGGATTTGAACTCGTGTCGCCGTGTCCATTTCCTACGACGATAGCCATTACGCCACGGGTACCTCCTAACCAAGGCAAAAGAACCAAGTCTGCCACACAATCTACCTTTCGATGAGAAGAGAATTACGCATTCATGCATTTACCAAGAGTATTAGGTTTAATCTTGGTTGTTATTAGTGTTCTGTGTGAGACATGAAGAGACTGTTTTCCAGTTTAATCATCTATCTAAACTGGAACATATATTTTTCTGGGTTGGTTTCACTATATATTCTTCTGAGCTTTGTAGTTAGTGACTTAAGTGTAGTTAAGCAGAGAAGCGATGGTTTGGTTGGTTTTTTTTTTTTGGGGGGGGGGTTAAGGCATATCAACTTTTGTAGGTTATTTAACGCCAAATCCATTTTTATGTAAATAATCAGTTCTATTTCAAACAATTCAGTTTAGCATGAGTACACAGTTTAATTGTCAAAAACATTTCTATTTCAAACTATTCAGTTTATTCAAACAGTTCTAATTCAGCTAATTCAGTTTAGCGTAAGTACAGATTTTGTTTACACAGCAAAATGTCAAAACAGTTCTGTATATAACAATTCAGTTTAGTGTAAATACAGTTTCAATGTCAAAAACCGTTCAATTTAAAACAATTCCGTTTAGCATAAGCACGCAGTTTAAATGTAAGTACAGTTTAATTGTGAAAACATTTCTATTTCAAGCTATTCGGTTTAGTCAAGCAGTTCTAATTTAGCTAATTCAGTTTAATATAGAACTGTTATGACATTTATCAGTGTATAAACAAGATCTGTACTTATACTAAACAAATCCGTTTAGTGTCAATACAGTTTCAATGTCAAAAACTGTTCTATTCAGATTAGCATAAGCACGCAGTTTAAATGTAAGTACTGTTTAATTGTCGAAAACATTTCTATTTTAAGCTATTCAGTTTAGTCAAACAATTCAGTTTAGCATAAGTATGCCGTTAGTTCTATTTAACCCATTGATAGGGCCCTACCAGGTGCTACCACGCCGGGCCTGAGTGGACCAGGGAGCAATGGCAATAAAGGGGTGCTCTGCATTCCCCAAGGCCCCAGCATTACTGGAACCTCACTATCAGATTGTTTAGTGTCATATCTAGGACACTCGTTGGGGGGGTCTTACTCCTCTGAAGGGGTGCAGTCAGTGTATTCTACAGCCCCAGAGAAGTAGAGAAGCGAGTTGTCGGAAAACTTCGGACAGTGCGTCGTTCTGCTTGACCAAGTTATGAGTTGTAGGAAATGGAATCGACGATTCAAGTCCTGAACGAAGATGTTTGCATTTCACTCCACGCTAATGCCCCTGGGAAAGTTAAAAATCCATTTGTTCACCCCACTTCCAACAACGAGAAGACTGTATGACAGATTGGATTCTTTAACTTTCGCAAAGCACCCAGTCTAAGAGAAGGAAAACTCCTTTCAAACCTGTAGTGGCAGATTACATACATCTAATTCATGTTCAACTGGGAACATGAGGGTATATTCAAAAGGTCCATAAATCAGACGTCTTTCCTCATGGTGTTGTGATTCTGCTGCTATGAAGGGAGCGGACAGAAAGTACGTCCGTCCTACTCGAAAGGTTCTGAGGAAGAGGTAGTTTGGCGGGCTTTCACCATTTTATGTTGTCCGGGAAAATGGTCTGGGCTGAATAGGATAAGTCATCCTCATTGGGTGAAAATATGCGACGATCATAACGGTCAAATTAATTTATGCGCCAAACAAAAATACGAAGTTCTTTCTGCTACAATTTAATTAAATCGTTAACTGTTGTTGATTATCTTTAATTCCATCGGTAAGATCATAACAGTATTATATGTTTACCTGAGCATATTTTTTTCGGGAAAAGTCACTGATACAGAGAGAGAGAGAGAGAGAGAGAGAGTGATGGCGCCTTGATCCTTTTTCAAAGTCTACTACACGTAACCATATCTCTTAATCTCGGTCAGATTGGTCTGCACACTCTCTCTCTGGTCACGTTATATTCTGTACCTCTGTCACCGGATTGTTGAAACTGTCAACCACTAACCCCTGCGTGACCTGCTCTTAAATTCGATGATTTTCACCGGTGCTCACATTTTGGAGGTCACGTTTGGAAACTTTGTTTATTTGTTTATTTATTTATTTATTTTTTTATATATCCGTGGCTTCCATATGCTCCTTGAATGATTTGAGCATAACATATGTGCTGATTCCATGAGCCGTTGAATCCTTTAATTTTTTTTGTCAGCCAGTTATTTTGACTGCAGAGGAGTTTTAGCGGTCATGATTTGGTTCTTTTTTTAATCGGTGGCTTCCATACGTTCGTTCAGATAATCGAATGATTTGAGCATAACATATTTAAACTTTTATGCTTTTTCCAACCTATAATGTGGACTTCATTCCGAAGAGTGTTGTATGTCCGCTTCCCATTCTATATATAATCAGTTGTATCATAAATTTCTCCAAGAATTAAAATTTTCTGATTTTTTTAAAGTCTTCCTTTTAAATTCAGAAAAGATGGATTTGTAAGGTTCCTTATTTATTTATTAATTCATTAAGTATGGTTTGGTTTCCTTTTTTTAATGGCATATCAACGTTCCTCGGTTATTTAATGCGAAAGCCATCATTGTAGAAGAACAAAAATGATACTATTTAACCCGTAATTGGGGGATAAGGGGTTTGTACCTTTCCCTAGGACCAGCCTATTGGCCAGAGTGTTTGCCAATAGCTAGAGAGACTCAGGTTCAATCCCAGGTCAAGTCATACCAAAGACTCAAAAAATGGCACTTAATGCCATCTTGCTTAACTTAGCATTATAATTTGCCCTTGTCAAGTGAAGCAATCCAGAGAAAGGAGTAGCGCCCTCCCCGACAGCTCGGTGTAGTAGCCAATGAAATGAGAGCCTTCGGGTCGAACATGACTACAGTCGCCAAGTGTACTTACTTACTTACCCTCGGGTATTTGTCTGAAAGTGAACGAAATGGCGCTTTAACCATTACACTATAGAGATTCCTCCTTATTCATTTGATCATTTTACTTATCGTTATTTGAAAAGCTTTATTTAGTATGGCACACGGGCCACGGGTTGTTCATTATATTAAGTGGCCACCCATTTATGTATTGAATCGACTCATCGTTGCTTAACTTCGATGATCTGACGGCAATATTTACCAGGTGCAACCATATTGGGTGGGTTTAAAACCAAGTTGCTTAGTTCCAGAAGACCTCCCCCACCAAGCAGCACTAGTTCCCTTACCTAAAAGGGGTAAGGGCTAGATTTATTGCTCGGTACCGATGGAATCTAAGAAAGCTTTAAAACGGTCCCGTGGGAAGCTTGCTTCCTACGAAGCACTCCATGTTAAACAAACCTTGTGTTACATTCTGGCTTTGTGGAGAGTAGGATAAAAAGCTTCTCATTTTAACCTTGACGGTACTAAAGACATGAAACAATTAACGAAAACATAAATCGATAAAGGACGTTCTTGATGCAAGGCAAATGCACTTTACAGAAAAAAATTCACTCTGTCATTAAATAATCTCTAGATTATATAATTTTATAGAGTACAAACAGTCATCGTATAATTAATGAGCTATCATGAAAAAAAGAAAAAAAAAAAAGAAAAAAAAGTCACGACAAAGCAGAAAAGTAAACTTCATTTTCAACTGTTCAACAGCAGCACAGATATTTTTCTCCATAGTTTGGTAATTTTGGTTCGCCAGCCTCAGTTGACATACGAGAACGAGGCTCTTTCGTTGCGACCATTTCCAATTACAACTATTACTTCCTGAATGAAAAAGAAAAGACAAACAAACAAACAAACAGTAGCACACATATAGAATAATTAACAGTTAATTAGGTGACAGGCTACAGTTTGATAGAAAAGAATGTTTTAAAATTAATCACACAAATAAAAACGTGTCTGTTTTGCGCATTTCACATTTCCATAATTCCAGCGAGCCGGCATCTTGATAAGCCAAACTTTTTTCACTCGAACATGTTGATTTGAAATCATCATCATCATCATCATCATCATCATCCTTGTGGCGTGCAGACAACACATATTTCTTTAACTCTATCTCACTATCTGTCCCTATTGGCCATCGTTTTTTGTTCGTCCTTTAGATGGCACCCAGTGTATAAATCTAAGTTTTTGCTAGTCGGCCAACACTGGTGTGTCCATGTGTAGTAAGTAGTCCATTGGAGAACGTCGCTTATGAATTCTTCCTTACTTTACTAGTAGTGCCGAGCATATTTTGTTCGTCTTTCTTGGATAATATGTGAAAAGTGAGGTTAATGGCCATACTACTTCAGTTTTGTGGGGTGCTGCTTCCAGGATTTGTTGAAAACAGCACACAGCATCCTTGTCTAGTTCCCGTCTGGCATTTTTCTCCTGGCGTTTTAAAAAATTTACGATCAAGTCACATTGAAAGCACGAATTTCCGTCAGATATATTTTTCTTGTTCTCCACAAGGTCAATATATGATACAATTTGGTTTTAGAATGGGGATGCCCTCCAGGAAGCAAGCCTCTTGAAGTGGGTACAAAATTGTTTAGATTCTGTTGACATTGCTCTTTAGGACCACTTCAGACACCCTGATTATTTACTAAACTTAGTTTAGTCTGGCACAAGACAACACATATAGGCAACCCAGTGAAGATTTAACATGCAATCATCGTAATCTTCTAGACAAACTTCTTAACTACTGCACTATAGCAAAACATCAATTCTTTTTCTCAGTCTTGCACAAGGAGGCATGCACAGAGCACCCAGTAAGGATATAGCTCATTAGCTTGTTAACCATTACATCATAGCCCTAAGTAAAAGAGAATATAGTTATTGTTTGGTTTGGTTTCTTGTTTCACGGCAAATCAACTTTCATGGGTTATTTAATGCCAAATACATTTTCTTGTAGAAAAACCAGCAGTGATACTATTTAATCCATAGCTGGGGGAATAAGGAAGTTCATACTTTCCCTGTCGGTATTTGTCCAAAAGCGAATGAAATAACGCGAGTGGAGTTCGAACATGCGTACTTCAGGGCTGCAGTCCATCAGTTTAGCCATTACACCACATGGACTCTACTCCTACAACTTTTCGGCATGTGCTCGTAGAACTATAAGAACAGGATATATGTACAACATATGCGAAAATGCGAATGTAATTTTCGGACACTCCTGCGTCTTTCATCGGCGTAAACTATTAGACTTTGAATTTGAATTTAAGCAAGTACGAAAGTGGAATAAATACGTGACACGTAAAACTCGTGTAGAATGCTGTGTGGACAGTTATATTTGGATAATACTTTTAAAAAAATCAAATAAAAATAAAAAAAGGTCTAGTTTATAAACTAAATCTTTTTTTTTACTCGCCGAATCTTGAAAAAAGCTTGGCTGGTTTAGTCAGTGTTTTTTTTTATAGAATGTATTTTGTAAATTTAGGAATGCTTAAGTCTTTATTCAACCTTGAAGTGTATCTATTTAGTTTAAGGGTATATTCACTTTGAAATTTTCGATGATCATATTGTCACTTAAATGAAAAAGTCAGAAGGAGGCATTTGACATCATCCATACAAAAGTTTATTGAATTCAAACGTTTTGCGAAAGAGGAATTATAGAAAGGATCCCAAATATTCTTTTAATGGTTATCAATCATTATTTTCCAATGTAATTACCGTTATCGCATTTAGTGAAAAAAAAAAACTACGTTTGAATTGTCACAATTAAGTGGGAGAGGCTGTATTTTTAGGGTGGTATCGTTGTGGGGATTAAAAAGAAATTTTAAAAAAATAAATACAAAAAGTCAGTTTTCCAGGAGGGTTCTGACAGGAAGCGAAATCGACACATGCCTAAAAAGAGTGGCTTCCTGACGCCAAAAAGAAATTCTTCCTCATTAAAGACTTACCATCTCTTCGGAGACTGACGACCTGTTTCTCTCGGCTGCTAGTAGGGAGCGCACGTGCTGGTTAAGTCGCGGGGCTTCGCGGGGCTTCGCGGGGGTCTGTGTCTCCTGTTAGTAGCAGCGAGACACATGACCGGCCATCAGCACATAATTTTCAAAAGATAATTCCCTTATATTCATCAGACGCCTTGTCTGGAAAATGTGACTATTTCTACTGGTTCAGGAAAACATTCCACAACAGAATAGTCGTAAACCCGCCAAATAAAGTTTGAGTTTTAAGGTATCCCTGTCTTTTTCCTTCCGATCTTAATTCCTTTAACAAGTTCGACTGACAAAAGAAGGTAACACGTGAATGAGATAAGAAGAAGAAAAGGAGTCAGTTTACAAACCTCAGATTCTCCTAATAATACCAACAATTAATCACGACTAGACAAACTTTCATGAGCCCCATACCATGTGGCTTTACAGAAACAAAGACGAGAGGAAATAAGAGCTCGAGGATGAGTTTCTAGAAGTCATTCGATCTCCTACGAGGACCTTAAAAGACATAGAAAATATCTAAGGGAGATAATCATTAATTGCATCCCAACAGCAACTTACGTTATATTGAATATACTCTTCTAAAACGAAATTGCCAAAAACTTCAACAACTTTAAAGCCTTACGTCAATAACTTCTATAATATTTTCTAACGTTAGAAGTTATCGACCTAATTTAATTTTTGTACAGTAGTGAATCGATTAACCAACTAAAATCTAAAAGAGCAAGAACAGTATTCAAGCAAAACGATTTATAATTAGGCATTACTGATTCCTAAACTAAATAGCACAGAAATTCTATAACTAAAAATAAATTGAAACATGTATGTATTAAAAAAGAAAAATGATTAAAGTTACACGAATAAATATGAGGGTGTACTTATTTTTGGACCTATTTTCGTTTCAATGTTGTAGAGTTTGGTTATAAAAGTAAAGTTGGCGACCGTAGTCGAGGGCGACCAGAAGGCTCCCTTTTCAATAGCTACTAGACTGAGGCGTAGGGGAGGGCGCTACTCCCTTCTCTGGATTGCTCCACTTTACCCTTGATACGTACCTTATATTTCTGAGTGTTAAGCAGGGAGGTATCAAGTACCATTTTAAAGTCTTTGGTATGACGCAACCTGGGATGGAACCCAGGTCTCCCAGACCACTGGCGAACACTCTACCCAATGAGCCTGTTAATACCAAATATAATTGTGCATAAATTATTAGTATTAGATAAGAATACTTGAAACCATATAAAATTATGTATAAATTATCAGTATTAGATAAGAATACTTGAAACCATATAAAATTATGTATAAATTATCAGTATTAGATAAGAATACTTGAAACCATATAAAATTATGTATAAATTATTAGTATTAGATAAGAATACTTGAAACCATATAAAATTATGTATAAATTATTAGTATTAAATAAGAATACTTGAAACCATATAAAATTATGTATAAATTATTAGTATTAGATAAGAATACTTGAAACCATATAAAATTATGTATAAATTATCAGTATTAGATAAGAATACTTGAAACCATATAAAATTATGTATAAATTATCAGTATTAGATAAGAATACTTGAAATCCTATAACTATGTACAAACAAAGGATTATGGACAAAATTCAATTAAAAATACATCCTAAAGTCATTCTTATGGAAGGACAGCAGTGGTAGTATTTAACTTATAACTGGAAGGATAAAGGGGTTCAAACCTTTCCCAAGGGTCTTATTAAGAAAGTGAACGTCATAGCGCGACTGGAGTTCGAACTCATTTTCAACGTCCTTCATGTTACCCACTACGCCACGTGGACTCCCCTTCAAGCCTTTGCTATCCTGGGTAAAACATCTGATCGTGAGGCTCAAGTTCTGGAGATATGGTCGTGAAAAGCCATTGCTCCCAGGTCCACTCTCACCTGGTGTGGTAGTACCTGTTTGGGTCAAAAAGATCCGTTTAAAAATAATTCATATTGATAGAACCATATGCAAAAATAAAAGAAAAAAAATTAAGAAGCAACTACAAAAAACAAAAAAACAAAACGTAAATAAGAACGCGATTTCCCAACCTTTAGGCATAAAATAACCCTAAGCGGATTGACATCTCATTGAAATCAATTAGTCGTATAAGAATTGACTTGCTTGAGAGAGAATTTTAGATCTCGTGGTCGATAGACCTAAATTAAATCAAAGGAGCATTACTGAAAATATCAAAGAAATTATTATTATTATTATTATTATTGTCATTATTATTATCATCATTATAGAGGCTATGTAGAAACAGACATGAAATGGGAGGACGAGGAGAAAACAGATTTTCAGATGAAACGAAGAAAAAAAGAATTGAATCTAAAGAACATTTTTGATTAAATTTACCAATGCGTCTTTTCTTGATGCGTCATTCAAATATTTACTCTTGGTTCGTGCCATTTTCATTAATCTCATTCTTGATTGTCGCCTGCTCGTTCCATTTTCAACGGTCTGCTTTTTTTCCCCAACAACTTTTAAATAGCATCTCCATTTGTCTGGCATTAACACTTAAGCATATTTATGTCACAGAAACATGTCGGTTGTATCTATTAATAATGTTGTATAATAAGACATTAGAATTTTGGTAATATATAAAAACTTATACGGGTTGATTGAAAGGTAACTACCTATTTTGAAATTTTTATAATCTATTTTGGAACTATAATTTTTACAGGAAATAATTTATAAGTATTTTGGAATAGGGAGTTAACTATCATTCCCCCTGTTTATGAGTAAGGATATATTACCAAATTCTGAGTGCCTCGGATGGTGCAATGGTTAACAAGCTAGACTAAAAAACGATTACTTGTGAGTTCGAGTCACACTGGGTGTGCCATACTTCCAACCTTGTTCCACAACTAAGTAAATATCATTTACCAAATTTCTGATTATATATGTATATATTTACCAACCCTTTCGCACAATTGAATTGAGAGTATTTCTCCTATACCGGTTGCCATTCCAAGATTAAAGAGCTAAGTCTGCCCTACTATTTAACTATAGCTGGAGGGAGAATAGTTGGATTCATACTTTTCCCAATGTTATAAGCAATATGTGAAATTCAAATAACCTTGGCCAGGATTTGAACTCGGGTCCCCGTGTTCACTTCCAACGACAATAAACATTACACAATGAACGCCTTCATGATCTGATTATATATGTACGTGGTGCATTCAATAAGTTTCCAGACTTTTTTTTGTACAGGCATTTAAAATTATCGTAGACTCTTGAAAATTCAATATGTTATTGCTATGCATCTTATGAGATGACTGACCAATTTTTATGATTTCAGCTTCAAATAAACAGCTACAGTAGGAATTAGAATACACCCTACTAAAGCCTGCTTGTCACAGACTATTTGACCAAGATGGGTTTCAAGACAGTTCGTCAGCCTCCTTATAGTCCAGACCTTGCTCTCTGTGACTTTTGGTTATTCCCTAAGCTCAGAGGCTGTCGTTATGAGACAACTAAGGAGATGAAAGAGGCTGTGACAAAGATCATTGACACGCTCACACAAGAGGACTTCCATGGGGCCTTCCAGAAGTTGTTGAAACGGTACAACAAGTGCATTGCAGCCGGAGGAGATTACTTCGAAGGGGACTAGAGTTTCATGTGTGTACTATCAATAAAAGTGCCAAACGAAAAAAGTCTGGAAACATATTTAATGATCCTCGTATGTATTTATCCAATATGCAACACAAGGTTAATTTTCAACCAGAGCATTGGGAGTTTGAATTGAAAGTTTACCTTCTCCTAGACAGGTTGCCCTTCGAAAACTAAAGAATTCAGTTTGCTCTAGTATTTTCCCATAATATATTGATTTACGTCTTTTCAAAAAGATCTATTTGACCCACAGATGATACTTGATACCCCCTTGCTTAACACTCAGCAATACAAGATATGTATCAAGGGTAAAGTGGAGCAATCCAGGGAAAGGATTAGCGCCCTCCCTTACACATCGGTGTAGTAGTTATTGAAAAAGGAGCCTTCTGGACGATCTCGACTACAGTCGCTAACTTTACTTATATTTGGTATCAAGTATTCCTATTCAATACTAATAATCGATACACAATTATTTGGTTTAAAGTAAATAATCCGATTTAATCATATTTAATCATATTATAGAGGGACAAAAATTATTGTCTCTCTTGAATGGTGGGCATGTCTTCCCGCGTCACGTTTCAGTTGGTCACGTGAGAATCGAGACCCATTAATTATCCTCTTTTTGGTTCTCGCCTTTGAGGGAACAAAACTCGTTCTTCAGTCCTCACTCGTGAGGCGAAGTGGACATGCTTTTCACCATTTTTCGTTGAACAGAATAGTGAACTTTTTCCTTTAGTCTTCGGCGAATTATTTTATTTCACTTCGACATGAAGATAAAAACTCATCAAACAAAGATTTTTTACATTCATCATTTTTGTATCACCTTTTATATATGGCTTATTCATGAAACAGTGCGTACATTTCATCTGTTTTTTATTGCATTATTTCTTGCATGTTTTTTTTTTATATGTGTCTATAAAATTTCTTATATTAGCTTAAATTGTTGGCTTCCGTTTATTCAGCATTAGCTTGTTTCTTTGTTTTAATGGCATATCCATATTTACCCCGCCCCGCTCGGGCAGGATATGACACAAGATCAATTTTTAAGGGGAGTTTAACAGGTTTGAATTCAGAGTTTTCCTTCTCCTAGACTAGTTGCCTCACCAAGACTGAAGAACCAAGTCTGAAGAACCATAGCTGGAGGGAGAATAATTGGATTCATACCTTTCGCAAGAGTATTAGTGCTATGTGAAATGCAATTAGTCTCGTCCAGGATTTGAACTTGTGTTGCCGTGTCCATTCCCTACGACGATAACCATTACACCACGGGCACCTCCTTAATGGCATATCATTAGTAATTATTTAATGCCAATCCATCCTTCGAGAAGAACAGTAGTCATGCTAGTTAACCCATATCATGGGAGGATAATGGGGTTCATACCTTTCCCAAGGGTATTTGTCCAAAAGTGAACGTAATAGCGCGACCGGAGGTGCTCGTGGTGCCCGTGGTGTAATGGTTATCGTTGTAAACAAATGGCTGCCATTTATATGAAATATCCTGTATTTCCTGTATATTAATATTTACGTTAAAAGTTTGAAGATTTTCGTCAAATTGGATTGATGTATAAAGAGAAATATTTATAATTACAGAGCTTGAAAAAAAAAACTCTGGAAATTTTTATTAAAAGTAATCGGCAGTGTTATATCCATGTGTTGTAACACAAAGAAAGATAAGAGAAGAGAAGGCTGTCTTGGCGGAGTAAGAGAAAAAAGAATGACAAACAAGCAAGGGTTAAAAGACCAGGAAATGTGTATTTATGATTCTATAAAAAAACAAGCAATTCTACTGTCGAAAAGTCCGTTTCACGAAAAGTTGTTTGGTTGTTAAAAGTTGCTCGAACAAACAGTAGCAGAAAGGGAAATTCAGTCTTCAGAGCATAGGCTTACTTGTGTTCATGCTTGCTATGATAGAAGGTTGGTTTCGGTATTAAGTCTTTGGTGACGCTGTAATTGTAGAGAGGCCAGTTGTTCTTCTTTAGGCTGGTTGTAGATATTGGCATTATGTGGAGGTGGGGTAATATGCGGCGCGCCTGTGCGTGGATACGAACTTGTAAAGTTTCTTTCATTGTACGCGTTTGCAGTGGAGGTGTCTTTGTTTAATGGCATATCAACATTTGTGGGTTATTTAAAGCCAAATCCCTCCTTGGAGAAAGACAGCAATAATACTATCTAACCCATAGCTTGGGAGGATAAAAGGGTTCATATCTTTCCGAAGGGCATTAGTCCGAAAGTAAACGTAGTTGCACGACTGGAGATCGAACTCGCTTACTCCGAGGCCACAATCAAGCATATTGGTCATTATGCCACAGAGTCTCCCAGAAGTGTATACGTGGAAAGAGGACTGTAAGTACAGGTTGCGTGAGTCGGCGCAAGGTAGCAAATACCGCAAAATTGTTGTGAAGTTTATTGAAGATTCTTGGGCAACTACGATCTTCAGGTCTGTTAAGAGCAAGTTGTGAACTTTATTTCTCTGATTTGTGTCTTGTATCAAAAGAGAAGTTATTTTTAAAAGGTCTGCATTTATTAAGCTGTGACGTTTTTGGTACAGTGACAACGAGGAACCGTCGAAAAGTACATAATGTTCATACTGAATGTAGACCAGCTCCAGCTTAACCACGCGGCCGTTCCTACACGACCAAGCAATAGCATCTGCAGCATCTAGTCCACTCGGAGTAGCACCAACACTTGAGGCCACATTGACACACACCCGGTTAACCAAGGAGTGAATAAACCGGGACATCGATCACACAGCCTCTGCAACCAGTATCTGCAACATCTAGCCCACGGACGACTCACGGCTCGAACTAGCACCGACACTTCAAGGCCACCTCGACACACCCCGGTTAACAAAAGTACTGCACAACTGGGGCATCGATCATTCAGCCTTTTCAACCAATGTGTCCACATTATCGACCGTCTCCAACAACATCTATAACCTAACCATACAGCAACACCTAATATCTGCATCAAGTGCAGAGACCATCCTCACCTAGACGTGCTGTCGGCACAAACTTCTTTCATTGTACGCGTTTGCAGTGGAGGTGTCTTTGTTTAATGGCATATCGAACAGCTGAATAGACAGCTGAGTCTAAGAATTTCAATGACACAGACTTTCAACATCCAACAGAGACTACACCGACTTGATACAACGACCGCGATTTCTACACCAAACACCTTTTGTGTAAGGTTCGCTCAATAAAACCTGAATCTCAACGTATTCACTTGCTTCTGTCATTTGTCCAGTTCTCTGTCAATCAACACCACAAAAAACAACACCAACAACCAATTCGCGGGATCGACGCATTCACATACCGGTCCCGCGACATATATATTTACCCAATCCCTCCTCCACGGGAAGATCAATATTTAAATGGATTTGGTTTGCTTTGGTTTTATGACATATCAACTATTGTTGGATATTTGATGCTAAATCCTGTTTTTACACATATATCAAATACATGATCTGTAAACACGTTTTGTAGATACACATAGTTAAACGATCCAACAGTTCTATTTCAAACAATTCAATTTAGCATGAGTCAACAAAGTTAAATGATTTCAAGTATTGCTATGTATCACTAACAATTTAAATAAACATCACTTATTTGCTTACACAGAGTAAAATGATCAAACAGTTCTATTTCTAACAATTCAACTTAACAAAAGTCATTTGTTTGCACTCAGTTTAAATGTCAAACAGATCTATTTGAGCCATAGATAGGACCCTATCAGGTGCTACAATTCCGGGTCAGGGGGGACTTGGAAGCGATGGGGATGAAGAGGTAACTCCACATTCTTCAAAGCTTCGGCATTACAGGAGCCTCACTTTCAGATTGTTTAATATCATACCAGGACACTGATTGGGGGCGGGGAGTTCTTACCCCTCAGCAGAGATGTAGTCAGTGTATTCTACAGTCCCAGCCCGCTGAGCTCCATTTAAACAGAGTAATGCTGGTTTGAATTCGTAGTAGACAAATAACTTCAAATCGTTCATTTGTATAAAGAAAGATAATGTTTTATTTCTCCGATCCCATTCTTGTTGATTGAGGATCAGAAGAGTCGACCAAAATGAGAGAGATCCGAGTAATTATCGAATAAAGATGGAAGTATGTATTTACTTTAACCCTCCGCCCCATGCAGGATGTGACACAAGATAATTTTTAAGCGGTTTTTTAAAGCTGGTTTGAAATCAGAGCTTTCCTTCTCCTAGACTGGTTACCTAACAAAGGTTAAGAAACCTCTCCGCTCTACTATTCTCCCATAACTTAGCGGAAGAACAGGGGCATTTGCACGGAGTAAAACGCAAACAGCCACGTCCAGGGTTTGAACTCAGGTCACCAATTCCATTTTCTTCGACTCCAACCGATTTCTGTGTATTAAACACTTCTGATGACGTCATCATGATTATAAGAACAGTTGTGGTACTATTTAACTGGGGGGGATAAGGAAGTTCATTACATTCCCAAGGGTGTTAGTCCGAAAGAGAACATTTGGTTTGGTTTCTTTGTTTAATGGTATATCAACCTTTGTTGGTTATTTAATGCCAAAACTATCCCGGCAGAACAGTTGTGGTACTATTCAACTGGGAGGGCAAGGGAATTCAATACTTTTTCAAAGGAGTTTGTCCGAAAGTAAACGTTTGGTTTGGTTTGGTTTCTTTCTTTAATGGCATATCAACCTTTGTTGGTTATTCAATGTTAAAACCATTCTTGTAGAAGAATATCAATGATATTACTTAACATATAGCTTGGAGGATAAAGGTTTTCATATATTTCCCAAGGGTATTAATCTGAAAGTGAACTTAATATCCCGACTGGAGTTCGAACTCGCTTACTTCAAGGCCACAGTTCAGTGCTTTAGCCAGTGCGCCACGAAGGCTCCTCTGATGTCAAGTGATCAGCCTTCAATTTTTGGCATGGGTTTTTTGGCGGACACTGTTCGGAGATGTTTATGTCATATTTAAAAGCTTGACCCGGTTATTTTCTTTATTTTGGAATTGGGAATGGCAATGTTCACTTCCGGTTGTTATGGTTGAATGAATGTATTGCATAACACATTAGGCTGTCACGTGAAGCATGACCTATAAGTGTCCAACAGTTCAGTTAAATATATAAACCACTCGAATGCTTACACAGATGATTTTGTTTATAGTAATGAAGCCTGTAGAATCAGCAACACTTTTTAGATATGCTGAAAACAGAATAATGGGTGTCCTGGATATGACACTACTTATATAATGGCGAGGCGCCAGTCTAAGAGTTTTGGGAATGTAGATTATCCCTTCATTACCATTACTCCTATGTCCACACGGACAGTTCTATTTGACCATTTAACTGAGGGCAAATAAATGACTGATGTTAAACTGAATTGTTTGAGTTACATAGCAATACTTGGAGCATTTAACAGTGTGCAAATGTTAAATAGGATCATTAGTATTAAATAGCAATACTTGAAACCATTTGACTGCGTGCAAATAAAACTATTAATGTGAAATACTTGAAATCATCTAACTGTACACAAAAATTGAGTTATGGATATTAAATAGCAATACTTGGAACCCTTTGACAATGTGCAAATGAATGAATAGTTTTGAATAGAATTATTAGTGTTAAATAGCAATACTTGTAACTACTTCACTGTGTGCAAACAAAACATTAATATAAGATAGAATTATTAGTGTTTGACAGCAATACTTGAAATCATTTAACTGTGTACAAACAATAGTAATACTTAATTGTGTGGAAAAAATTAGTTCTTTTTTAAAAATAAAACTACAAATTATTCGCTTACAAATGTGCAAACAAATGGCTGATGTTAAATTGAATTGTTAGTGTTACATAGCAATATTCGAAAATATTTAATTGTGAACAAACAAATGATTGATATTAGACAGAAATGTTAGTATTTGATAGCAATTGTGACGGTTACAGTATCTTTGTTCCGAGGTTACATTATCCTGGGACGCCGGGGAGAATCTCCAACGACAGTACCGTACCACCCAAGCTCTAAATATTCTCCGTAACTAGTTATATTTTATTGATAGCTTTGAAAGCCCATATAACTAGCTAAGTATAAAGCTTGCGTATAGGTTTAATTTTTCGAGATACGGACGAATGAGGATGTATCAAGGGTCGAGAGGTCGACGTGATATAAATGAACACGTGAGGAATTCCGAACCGGACAAACAATATGACGCGTAGTTGTTGTTTTTTTCTTCTCTTTATATATGTATCTTTCTTACATATTTTATTTTAAAGAAAGTACAATTATAACAACAGCAACAGTAACAACAACAAAAACAGAAAGCAAAACAAATACAAAAAAAGAATACAGAAATGTGGAGGACAAGTCGCTTCCAATAGTGTTTGACTATGTCCTTCCAATTAGACAAAGTTCTCCTTTTTTTTCTTTCTTTCTTTTTTCTTTTTTCAACTCGTCTTAAAATTACACCCGTATCTTCTTGCTCCCTTTACAATTAAAGGGAGGAAATCTCCTCGTTCTCCATATTTGTTTTCTTATTGTCACGTGATTGCCCACGGAGACGATAGAGGTAAGACTAATACTATCCTCCCGTTGAATTAACAGTATCTAGCCTTCAAAAAAAGTGACCGTTAAGGAAGAATGTGGGTCACAGAGGAGATAAACAGATGTTGGCACTTAGTAACCTCAGGTCGCCGGACACCGGAAGGGGAAAGAGAGAGAAGCCAAATGATTGGCTGGGACCCCAAAACGGAAGTGGGGACCCCTTCCCCTCAGCGGAAGTAAATAGTAAGAAAATGAGTTTTTTTGAGCAGGGTTCGTAGCGGGCGGACGAACCATAGCCATTTTACTCCGGGTGGAAGACAAAAGAATTACTGAGACACGAAGGACCCCAGGCTCTTCAAGCCAGTGTAAAAAAATAGAACAAAGTCTATTAGCCCGTGAAAGAAGAAAAGATTCTCCAGTGGAACCCCGTCGAAAAAATATAAGATAAGTAACTTGACGGTTACTATTAGGCCATTCTGTTACTAGAATTTCACCTTCCACCGGACCACGTGAAAAGGTGACCTTTCTCTTCCTTGACGAAGCTCGGAACTGACTTTTTGGCTTTCGTTCTTTTTGCCTCGACCAATCACATGTCTTTTCCCTATCTGGGTCAAGACCTTTGCCCCTTCTCGGCTGGTCCTTCACTGTTGTTAGGGCTCGAAGACCCGTCAATCGCCTGCCTTACTTCCGGTCCTCATAGTAGTCCTTGGTTTCCTGCATTTTAACCCTACCGTGGCCGATGGCTGTAACACAATACTTTAAACAATTTAACTGTATGCACAACAAGTGAGTCGTAACTCGTCTGAAAATAGTTGACTACAAACTATTGACTTAAAATCATTTATATATGATGTATGTATAAACAGGATTTGGCATTAAATAGAATGGTGCAACAACGTAAACAACTGTGAGTTTTGAATTATCCTACGCTCTTCTCTTAGACGGGTTGCCCAACCAAGACTAAAGAGCCCTGTCTGGCTTTCCATTTACCTGTGTCCTGTCTATATGGTCTGGAATACACTGACTGTATCTTCTATAAAGGGCTAAAACCCACCCCACAAAAGAGAATGTCCTTCGTGTTTTTAGTTCTCTGGCAAGGTCTTAGTATTTGCTTATATTTTCTATTTCTTTTATCTCCTCTCTGTTCCCCGCTGGAATAACAAAATCTATCAAATGACAATTTCTTTTTTTTTCTTTTTTTCCTAATTAACACTCGGTCTGGATTTGTGGCCAGGATTACGTGATCCGTTTGTATATCAAAATCCCAAATAATTTTTGGTATCTCATTCTCTAGGGCAGATTTGTTTGTACATATACCATTTGGTAATAGGGTCAAATTAGAATCTCTTGCACAATTCCCGGTGGATCACCCTTTTCACACAGTGCCTAATTTTCGTAAGCCTTGGTGAGGCAACTAGTGTAGGAGAAGGAAAACTCTGAATTCAAACTTGTTAAACTCCGCTTAAAAATTGACCTTGTGTCATATCCTACCCGAGCGGAGGGGTTGGTAAATATGGATTATCAATTTTCGCTTTAACATAATTCTTCCCAACGGCATTGTTTTCTGCTGCTATTAGAAGAGTTTGAATTTCTCTTTTGAGGTTTCCATGTCAATGTCTTCTTCTGTGCAAACACACCAGTTTGTCATTTGAAATACACATGATTGCTTTCCTTCCCATATTACTAGTTTTTATTGTTTTACTCTTTGTCCTAAAGTTGCAATTGTTGCATATAATTAGTTGCTTTTAATTAGATTGTATTACTGCAGTCCTTGTAGTGATGCATTTAAACAATCCTCTCCTGTTGGTCATATCATGTTGTCTAGTTGTCTATTTCTATTTGTCTATGTCATTGTCTATTTGTCTATTCTATTTTTCTAGTTTTCGATGTCATTTGACAAATAGGTGAACTTGAACCAACACATACAATTAGACAAAAAGGTACATAAACAATGACAACGATAAATAGAAACAGGCAAATAGACAAATAGACAATTGTCGATTTGTCGATTTGCCTGTTTCTATTTATTGTTGTCATTATTTATGTGCCATTTTTTCTAATTGTATGTGCAAGTTCACCTATTTGTCAATTTGTCTTCGTTATCAATTTTGTCTATGTCTACTTACCTATTTGGCTAATTGCCTATTTGTCATTGTCTAGTTACCTAGTTGTCATTTTCTATTTGTCAGTTTGTCTACTTGTTTTGTCTAGAGTTTGCCTTAGTGCCATTTGCTTATCAACCATGTTTTGAATGTGAGTTGGTCTTGGTGCAAGTTGTCTTCACTGAAGTTGCCTTATATATTTGGATAAGATTTGCCTTCATTTTAGCTTGAATGCACCAATGGCGACTTGCACCCAAAGCAACTTACATCCAAGGCAACTTAACCTAAGGCAACTTTTATTACGCTGTTGTTTTCGGTGGAGGTTGCTTGGGTGCAAGATTGCTTTGAGTTTGAGGTAAATGCAAGTTGCCGTGGATGCATGTTGCCCCAAGTGTCAGTTGCTTTTATATATGAACGTTGCTTACTCAATGTTGCTTCATAAATTGGTTTATAATCCAAGTTGCTCATTACGGTGAGTTGCTTTGGGTGCAAATTGCCTTGGATACATGTACCAGTTTTATATATCAACGTTGTTTGGAATAATAGGCTGCATATAGTGATGCATAAATTGCTTTGGGTGCAAGTTGCCTTTGGTGCAAGTTGCCCTTAATGCCAGTTGCTTTGAATGCAATGATGCTTTGAATGAGTTGCTTTTTATATCGGGAGTAAAATTTGCCTTGGGTGAAAGTTGCCTTGGGTGAAAGTTGCTTTGCTGTGAAAGTTGTCTAGGGGGCAAGTTGACTTCATAAATTGGGTGCAAGTTGCCAATTATTCCAAACAACGTTGATAAATAAAACTGGTACATGCATCCAAGGCAATTTGGTTTTTGTACAAGTTGCCTTGGGTGCGAGTTTACTCAATATAGCAATTGTCTTGAGTAAATGTTGCTTTCGTTAAAAGTTGCTTTGGGTGCGAGTTGCTTAAGGTGCATATTGCCCTTGTGCCAGTTGCTTTTATATATCAGTGTTGCCATCAGTAGTTCTTGTAGCAAGTTGCCTTGGTGTGAGTTGTATTTATAGAGTAAGTTGCTTATTACGGCAAATTGCTTTGGGTGCAAGTTGCCTTTTGGTGCAAGTTGCCCTTAATGCCAGTTAATGCAATGATGCTTTGAATGAGTTGCTTTTTATATCGGGAGTAAAAGTTGCCTTGGGTGAAAGTTGCTTTGCTGTTAAAGTTGCTTTGCTGTGAAAGTTGCTTTGGGTAAAATATATAAAAAAAGCAATTTTTTTTACTTTATATTAAGATCGGCTATATAAAGTAAAAAAATTGCTTTTTTTTTTTTTTTGCTAGATCTTAGCAAAAAAATCTATTTAAAGTAAAAAAATTACTTTTTTTTTTTTTGCTAGATCTTAGCAAGCAAATATATAAAAAAGCAACTTACTCTATAAATACAACTCACACCAAGGCAACTTGCTACAAGAACTACTGATGGCAACGCTGATATAAAAGCAACTTATATATATGCACCTTAAGCAACTCGCACCCAAAGCGACTTTTAACTAAAGCAACATTTACTCAAGACAATTGCTATATTGAGTAAACTCGCACCCAAGGCAACTTGTACTAAAACCAACTCACTATATGCAGCCTATTATTCCAAACAACGTTCATATATAAAACTAGTACATGCATCCAAGGCAATTTGCACCCAAGGCAACTCACCGTAATGAGCAACTTGGATTATAAACCAATTTATGAAGGTAACTCAAAGCAACGTTCATATATAAAAGCAACTGACACTTGGGCAACATGCATCCACGGCAACTCGAACTCAAAGCAATCTTGCACCCAAGCAACTTCCACCGAAAACAACAACGTAATAAAAGTTGCCTTAGGTTAAGTTGCCTTGGATGTAAGTTGCTTTGGGTGCAAGTTGCCATTGGTGCAAGTCGCCCAAATGCCAGTTGCTTTTATATATATTAACTTGCACCCAAGGCAACTTTATTTAGCAACTTTATTTAGCAAATTATTTTTATCAAGCCTGAATGCTTATTACGCCGAGTTTCCTTGGGTGAAAGTTGCTTTGGGTGAGTTAACTTGCGTGAAAGTTTCTTGAGTGAAAGTTGCATTATTTGAAAGTTGATTTGGGTGAAAGTTGCTTTGGGTGAAAGTTGCCCTACTGCTTCTTGGTTTCTTGGTGAAAGTTACCTTGGGTGCAAGTGTTGCTTTGAATGAGAGTTGCCAGGGTTATCTTGGGTAACTTGCACCAAAGCAACTGGCACTAAGGCAAACTGCACCCAAGTAGACAAATTGACAAATAGAAAATGATATAGACAACTAGGCAATTAGCCAAATATACAAAATTGGGTGCAAGTTGGGTGCAAGTTATTATTATTAGCCCAATTATTATTATTAGCCCAATTGTCTATTTGCCTATTTATTTATGTCCTTATTTATGTGTTTTTGTTTAGTTGCCTTTGGTGCAAGTTGCCTTGGGTGCTTTATATAGCAGCTTTAGGTTGACTTTTGAATATAGCCTGAATGTAAGTTGTTTTAGTTCAAGTTGCCTTTTAGTTGCTTTGGGTACGAGTTGGCTTTATGAAGAGTTGGCTTTATAAAGTTGCCCTGGTTGCAAGTTTCTTTTTTATATAGCACCGAGGCTTTGGGTGCAAACTGCCTTATATTGCTTTTATATTGCAATTTTGTCTTTCTTAGTGCAATGATTTATTTTATTGGGTGCCAGTTGCCTTGTTCATAAAGCAAGTTTCTCTGGGTACAAATTGGTTTCATATACCCTAAATGCTTTATTACAGATGTCTTTGGTGAGTTGTTTTGGCTGCAAGTTCCCTTGGGTGAAAGTTGCCTTCGGTGCAAGTTGCCTTAGGTGCCATCTGCGTTGCTTTGGATGCAAGTTGATCTCTTATATCTTGAATTGCAAGTTGTCTAGGGTGCAAGTTGACTTGACCTTGGGTGCAAGTTGCCTTTTTGTTTGCAAAGTTTCTTTGGGTGCAAGTTGCCTACTTGCTCTGGGTGAAAGTTGCTTTCTTGATTAGGCAACTTTAACCTACTTGAATTGCACTCAAAGTAATTGCACTGTGCAATTACTTTGAGTGCAATTGCTTTCATATCGCAAAGTTTCTTTAGTTTCAACGTTGCTTTGGGTACAAGTTGACTTGACTGCAATTTGCCTTGGGTTGCTTTGTTTATTTGCTTATTTATCTTTGGCTATTCGTCTACTTACCTTGGGTGCAAGTTGACATTATATAGCTATGTATCTTTGGGTGAGGGTTGCCTTTACATAGCAATGTTGGGAACAAGTTGCCGTGGGCTAAGAAGTCTTGGGTGCTTTATTATGGTAATTTGAGTGTACAAATTGCAAGTTGCCTTTTTGTAGCAAAGTTTCTTTGGATGCAAGTTCCCTTTATGTAGCAGTGTTGCATTGAGCTAAGTCTTGGGTAGTCCTTATTATGGCAAGTTGCCTTTGGTTGCCAAGTTGCCTTGGGTGCTAGTTTTCTTTCTGTGGCAAAATTTCTTTGGGTGCTTACATTGGGCTAAGTATTAAATGCAAGGAAGAATCGAGATCCTACGGACCATTATTGAGATTGAGACCCTACAGATTTAAGGTTGACTTGAATACTTAGCAGAATCCTGGACACCCGGGTCGGGTTTGCTCTGACTCTCAGGAAAGCTAAAGCTGGTGTGAAAAACTTGTAAGGATTGAAAAAATAATATTAGATCATTTATTTGAACTTTTTTTCTTTGTCTACCCTTTTCCCCTCTTAATACTTTTCTGTCTGGAAGTTATCGTCCATTGTGTCGCATTTGAATTACAAGGATATCTTAATCTCGTAGTTTTAACTTAGTTGAAAAGTACTAATAAAATGTTAACAGGAAAAATTATATCGTATTCATTGACATACATTCTTTTCAGGTTAGCGTAAAGAGTTGTAATAAAGGAACTTTATTATTAATCCTTACAAAACAATATTTGCTGAATTTAAAAACCATTTAGTTTTTATCTATAAATAAATAAATAAGATCAAACATGGATTCAAACTATACAATAAAAATGACCTGTTTGTGAATGTAAGCGTACGACATGAAAACTGCTCAACCGATTTTTATTAAATTTGATGTACATATATGTGACTCTCTTCCGGGCATGTTTAAGGAAAAAAATTATATCAATTTTCAGATTTTGTTGTTGTTGGGGGGCACCTTAAACCCTTAAATTGACCCAACTGTCATATCAAAAACCAAGGGACATAACTATTAAATTCAAAGTACAAAGTTAGTTTTCCAAATCTATCAAAACTTCTGAAAAGATTTCTTTGACGCCTAATAAAAAAAATTCCCTATTTTGAAGAAATTTTAATTTTACCGTCACAATTAATTGATTGATTTAAATGGCACAACAACTCGAATAGGGTTATTCTCTGCTTAGAGGTTAGAGAAACGCGTTCATTGTACATTTATATTTACATTTTTTGTGAAACAGATTTCACTGACCCAATTTTTTTTTAAGAATAGTTATTTGAAGCTATAATGATTAACAAATTACTGATATTAGTAACTTGAAACTATAAAAACCGCTCTCAAAAAGACTGACTTCAGCATTATATAACTCAATAAAAGTTGACATGCCGTAAGTAACCAAAGAAAGGTCTTAAAAGGACTGCACTTTCCACAACTTTTTTTTTTAGTTCTCTGGTAAGATTAAAGCATTTTGCTTTCTTTTATTTTCACTCTGTAATCCGTTTGAATGGCAAAATTCACAAAATGACGAGTATTTTTTTTTTTTTGTCAATTAAAACGAGGTCTGGTCTTCTGGACGAGATTAGGTGATCCGTTTGTATATCAAAGTCCCACAGGAGTTTGTGCGTGTCATTTTCTTGGAAAGGTGCTGGGTTGTACATATACCATTTGTCGGCATGGTCAAATTTAAATTTTCTTGCACATTTCCCAATGGATCACCTTGCCCACCCAATCGTGCCTAGCCTTGTACTTCTTCTGTGCCAAATTGCTACATTCACTTATTATGTGATTGGTGGTTTCATCTCTGTCACCACATAGTCTGCACTTGCAATTTTGTTGCGTCTTATCTATCCTCGCTTTGATATGATTGGATCTTATGGCGCTGTTTTGTGCTGCCATTAGGAGAGGTTCTGTTTCTCTCTTAAAGTTTCCTTTTCTTAGCCATGTCCAGGTTTTGTCGTGTAAGATGTTGTTTATTAGTCGTTTAAAACGCACAGGGAGTTGTTTTTCTTCCCATTTTTGTTTCCTAGTTTTGTCATTCTGTTATCTATCGTGTTGTCGGTATTGTTTCTGATGGCCGTAATCAGTCCTCATTCGTGTTTTTCTATGTAGTCTTCGAGTCGTTGTATCGATGCGTCAACGCTGTTTTCAATGCTGGAAATTCCTCTTCCTCCCTCTTTTCTTGATACATATAGTCTGTCCACGTTGTCTCTGGGGTGTAATAAGTTTGTCTAAGTTCATCTCTGGTCCTCTTGAGAAAAGGTCCTGAGTATCTAACGAGTGTTACTGCCCAAGTATTTATTCCTTTGATAAGGTTTCTGCTATTGAGTTTTGTCTCGAGTAGTTTTCTAGTTCTCCTGAGATATTCTTTTTGAATTTTGTTTTTCATTTCGACTTGTTTGATGGTGTCAGCCTCCAAGATTCCTAAGTATTTGTGGGTCCCGTTTTCTGCAACGCCTTGTGAGTTTTTCACTCCAGCTCTAACATGTGGTTTTTCAATGAAGCCTATGTGACAGCAATTCTCCTACAGCTCTCCAGGACTCTTCTGAGTATTCGATTTTAACAGTGCTGTGTTTGGGATGGTTTCGATTCTTCTTCTTCTCTCCAGTTCCTCAGTCTCTTTTCCAGATCTTTGGGGACCGTTCCGGAGGCTTCAACTACAATTAGTATCACCATCATTTCATGTTCCATAGCTTATTCATCTCTATATTAAGATCCAATATCATCATTATTTTCACTATTCAATTTTTTTCACAACAGCTTTAACTGGTGGTTTTTCACTGGAGTGACAGCAGTAAATCTCAGGTCTCTAAAATTCTTCTAATTACCTTAGCTGGTCTTAACAACGTTGTAGTCTGAATGGTCTGTCTCGATTCTTCCTCTGATCTTCTATTTCCCCAGTCTCTTTTCCAGGCCTTCGGGGACCGTTCCGAGAGCACCAAGTACAATTTGTATCACTATCACTTTCATATTCTGTTTTCAGCTCTTTTACAAAATTCAAGTATTTGTTTATCCTTCTGCTTTCTTTTATTTTCATCAGATTGTCCACTAGAAAGGTTAAACCTTCCGTTAGCAATTTTTTTTTAAATTATTATTTTTTTATTCCTAGTGAGTTTTTCACACCAGTGTTTGCTGACAGTCTTTCAAGGGACTCTGGGTGACAGCAAGTCTCCCCAGGTCTCCAGGACTCTTCTCAGTAATCTGACCGCTCTTAACACGGTAGTCTAAATGTCTCGATTTGTCCTCTGATTTCCAACTTTTCCAGTTCCCTTCCCAAGCGTTTGAGAATCGGTCCTCGAGCGCCAACTACAATTGGTATTATCGTCACCTGCATGTTCCACAGCTTTCTTAGTTCTCTGGCAAGGTCTAAGTACTTGTATCTCTTTTTCGCTTTCTTTGATTTTCCGATTTGCTGGAACGGCAAAATCCACTAGACGGCATCTTTTTGGTGTTGTTAATTAGCACGATTATTATCATTATTTACTCATTGGAGTTTTTCACATCAGTTTTAGTAGATGGTCTTTCACTGGAGTCTGAGTGACAGCAAGTCTCCTCAAGTCTTCAGGAATCTTCTCAGTATTCTGGCCGTTCTCAATAATGCTGTAGTTTGGATAGTCTCCACTTGTCCGCCAACTACCAAGTCCTCCAGTCCCTTTAATAATCCTTTAGCTACTGTACCAAAAGCACTAATCGCAATTGGTATAATTGTCACCTTCATGTTCCATAGTTTTTTCAATTCCCTAGCAAGGTCGAGGTACTTATCCTTCTTTTCACATTCTTTCAGTTTTATTATGTGGTCAGCCGGGACAGCAAAGTCGACAATTTTGCAAGTTGTCCTTTTTTTTGTTGATTGTTATAAGGTCTGGTCTTCTGGCCGAGATTAGGTGATCCGTCTGTATGTCAAAGTCCCATAGGTGTTTCTGTGTGTCATTTTCTAGGACAGATGCTGGGTTGTGCATATACCATTTGTTCGTATGGTCAAATTTAAATTTCTTGCTCATTTCCCAGTGGATCACCTTGCCGATCCAGTTGTGTCTAGTCTTATACTCCTTCTGTGGTAATTTGCTGCATTCGCTTATTATGTGATTGATGGTTTCATCTCTGTCACCGCATAGCCTACATTTGCTATTTTGTTGCGTCTTATCTATTCTCACTTTGATTTGATTGGTTCTTACGGCGTTGTTTTGTGCTGCTATTAGGGGAGATTCTGTTTCTCTCTTAAAGTTTCCCTATGCTCAGCCACGTCCAGGTTTTCTCGTGTGAGATATTGTTTATTAGTCGTTTGAAACGCCCATACAGTTGTTTTTACTCCCATTTTTGTTTCCTAGTTATTGTCATTCTGTTGTCTATCGTGTTGGCAGTATCGTTTCTGACGCCTGTAGTCAATCCTCATACGTGTTTTTTATGTAGTCTTCGAGTCGTTGTATCGATGCGTCAACGCTGTTTTCAATGCTGGAAATTCCTCTTCCTCCCTCTTTTCTTGATACATATAGTCTGTCAACGTCGTCTCTGGGGTGTAATGCCTTATGCATGGTCTTTAGTTTTCTAGTTCTTTGGTCCATTTCTCTAAGTTCTTCTTTTGTCCATTTCAAAAAGGGTCCAGAATATCTAACGAGGGGTATAGCCAAGGTATTATTCCTTTGATATTATTATTATTATTATTAAATATTGACTTTGCAACACGTCACCAACTATGCCCTGAATAGTAGCCATTTGTGAAAAATGATCATTAGAAAATGGTTGAAATTTTCTATCTCATTTTAACCAGATAAAATATCGGACGTAATCCAGATAATAGAAATTCGGAAAGACAAATATTTGACTTTTATAAAGTAATTGATTATTTCCTAATTTTTTGAAATAGTGAAATGAATCAGTAAAAATTGGAGATTCCAGACGATGTAATCAACATTCTGAGGAGATTTTTATTTACTATAGTTCTGCTTAGTCTGGCACATATGTTACACGTTAATATATCGACACTATATACGTGACACTATATGTGACACTATATACGTGACACTATATATGTGAGACTGTATATGGACACTATATATGTGACATTTTATATGGACACTATATATGTGATACTATATGTAACACTATATATGTGATGCTATAAATGTGACACTATATATTGACACTATATGTGACTCTATATGGACAATATGTGACACTATATATGTGAGACTATATGTGACACAATATATGGATACTATATACGTGACACGATATGTAACACTATATATGTGATACTATATATGTGACACTATATATGGACACAATATATGTGACACTATATATGGACAATATGTAACACAATATATGGACAATCATCGTCATCATCATGTCGTGCCTCTGGCACGGATATCCCTGACCCTCTCTCGCCACTTTTCCCTATCATTCATCGCTTCTGGCAGGTCTTCAGGGCTAAATCCCGTATTCTCACATAGCTGCTGTATGTATGAGCTGGTCGTCCTGTTTTTGCTTGGCCATATGCGGGGTCCATAGGAGTACATCACTAATGAGTTCGTCCTTGCTTCTCCAGCAGTGTCCGGCATGTCTGGTTCGTCTAATTTGAATAGTTTTCGTGATGGGAGGCAGGTGGCCGTATAGTTGGTGCCTTGTGGGGTGTTGCCACCAGGACTTGTTCAATTTTGCTCGCAACATTCTTGTGTAATTGCCGTCTAGCTTCTTCTTCAGCCGTTTAGTTAGCGTCCAAGTAGTGCATCAATATAGCAGTATCGATACAACCGCTGCCTGGAAGAAACTGCATTTCATTTTATCGGTCAGGTCTGATTTCCATATGATCGAGAGCCTATCGATAGCTGTCCATGCTTTCGTTAGCCGTGTGTCGATGTCTTTTTCGGTTGATGAGACGCTGCTTCCTAGGTAGGTAAATTTGTCTACTAGTTTCAGAGAGGTTCCGTCTAGTGTGAAAATGTCGCCTGTTTGGTTATAACACATATATTCAGTTTTGTATGTATTGACATAGAGGCCAATGCCTGCGGCGGCTCATTCCAAACTATGCATCGGTAATTGTTTTGGCGGAGTACCTTCTGCTTCTTTTCTTTGTCAGCTTGAAGCCATTTTATCTGATTTTGTCGATCGACATTCTAAGCAGGTAGTCTAGACAGATGATAAAGAGGTATGGGGCTAGCGTGTCCCCTTATAGTACTCCAGTTACAATGTCGAAGTATTCTGTGTCTCCATCCGGTGAACGTACTTTCACTTTGGTGTTTCTGTAGAGAATTGTTATTGCTGCTTCGGTTTCTTTTGGTAGGCCATATACTAGTAGGATTTGTTCCATCTTCCCTCTGTGTATGGATTTTAAGGCCTTGGTAAAGTCGACAAATAGTAATGTCGTCTGTAGGTTTTTTGCCCGTACGCCTTCAAGGATTCTACGGATGGTCAATATTTGTGGGGTCGTGGATCTATTTCTTCGGAAGTCATTTTGGTTTTTCCTAAGGATGTTGTCGATTTTGGGTTCTATGCGGTTTCGTAGTAGGGCATTGTAAATTTTGGCTGCTATGGATGTAGGTGTTATACCGCGGTAGTTCTTGGCTAATCCGAGGTCACCCTTTTTAGGGAAAGGATGGATGCATCCCTTCATCCATCTATCTATCGTATTTTGATTATAGACTGCGTTGCATTGTCGGAGCAGTATGTCGACGAATTGTCTGGTCTTCCATACTTCTGGGGGGGATCTCGTCCAGCCCTGCAGCTTTCCTATTTTTAATTTTTCTAAGAACCGAGTCGAGTTCTTCTTTGATGAACGGACCTAGTTTAATGTCTAATTGCTTTCTGATAATTCTGGTGATCGGTTCATTCGTTACTTTCGGTAGATTTTCGAAATGCTGTTTCCACAGTTTTATTCCTTCTTGTTGGTTTGCAGCTTTCAATTTTGCTTTGGCTGTGCTCTTCCTTCTACTCACTTTGTTTATTGTTTGCTAGGCTATCATAGATTGCCTATCTCCCACCGAGTCTCTAATCTTATCTATCTGATTTTGTATGTATTCCGTCTGTTCTTTTAGATATATGCCTGCTAATTGATACTATGCCTTTTCTAGTTTTCGGGCATTTGTGTTTGTTGGGTTCTTCCGATAGCTTTTGTAGACAATATGTGACACTTTATATGTGATACTATATATGTAACACTACATATGGACACTATATATGTGACACTATATATGGACAATATGTGACACTATATATGTGATACTATATATGTGACACTATATATGGACACTATACATGTGACACTATATATGGACACTATATATGTGACACTATATATGGACAATATGTGACACTATATATGTGACACTATATATGGACACTATATATGGACAATATGTGACACTATATATGTGATACTATATATGTGACACTATATATGGACAATATGTGACACTATATATGGACACTATATATGGACAATATGTGACACTATATATGTGATACTAAATATGTGACACTATATATGAACACTATATATGGAAAATATGTGACACTATATGTGACATCATATGTGATACCATATATGGACACGATATATGTGATATTTTATATGGACACTATATGTGACACTCTATATGAACACTGTATATGTGACACTATATGCTCTTCTGTTGTTGGGTTTACACATGCTTAAGCGTGTTGGTGAGAATATGTCTTGGTGGGTATATATGCGTATAGACATAGTGCATATGTACATATATGTAAGTACGTACGAGCGTATCTGTATGAGTGCGTGTGAGCATAGGTAGGATATATGTATGTATGTATGTATGTATGAAACTCTACTCACGGGCAGAATGTGACACAAGGTCAATTTTTAAGCGGTGTTTAACAGGTTTGAATTCAGAGTTTTCTTTCTCCGAGACTGGTTGTTTAACCAAGGCTGAAGAACTCAGTCTTCCCTACTATTTATCCATAGCTGGAAGGAGAATAATTGGTTTCATACCTTTCCTAAGGGTATTAGTGCTATGTGAAATTCAGTCAGCCTCGTCCAGGAATTGAACTCGTGTCGCCGTGTCCAATTCTTACAACGATGACAATTGCATGACAGGCACCTCCAAATGTATGCATATATGTATGGTAGTGCAGCGAATAAAGGTATAAATGATTGAAGAAAACCCCGATCTACAAACTCATATTTTTTTTATTTATTTGAATTAAGTGAAAAGTTTGCAGAAAAACAGAATTAACAAAACCTTTTTCTTGTAGCAAAGATAATACTAGTCAGAGTGTAAATAATTTTAATAGAGATAGTTAAGATTCGTGAATGAATTATAGCACTTTCTAAAGGGACATATATGGTGTGTGTAAAAATCTTGTGTTACTATATAGAGATTAAAATCTATTTATAGTGTGACGCGAGAAATTTACTTTTATCCCAGAACGGGGTTTTATTTTCGCACGTGTGAAGACGGGGCAGGTTGGCACTTGATCCCTTGTAGAATAAGTCCTCGTTCAGAGTTTTTTCCTCGGGCACATAAGAACTGGCATATTATGTGGGGGATTAATTTAGGGCTACACTGACCGCCGCTGGCAAGGGGTTCCAAATTTCACACTATACACACACCCACCAAGGCCACTAGTCCTCCTCCCCTAGACAATGGAAGATACGGACCTCTAGGTTGAGACGTAATAATATTAATTATAGTAGTCGGCAATTCCGGTTTCCCGTGTGATATTTTAAAGGAATTAATAGGACAATTTTAAGGGAGCATATCATAAGGCGAATAGAAGCTGGAAAAGAAATATGACATAACAACCTCGTAGAAGACACTGCAAATAACAACTTCGACCACGTGGGAACATTAAAATATATCAATCTTTTACTACACATAGATATACACCTTCAACGTGTCAAATATATAATAAATGAACAGTCCATGAACATAAATGTCTTTCTTCTTTTCTTGTCTTTCGTTTTTCTTCAAATTGAGAGAGAGAGAGAGAGAGAGAGAGTATATAAAATTGGGTATAAGGAGAAACAGTCTCAAAGTTTACTTATCTTTTTTCTTCGATGGAGTTCCTGTGGAGAATATTTTCTCTTTTACGGGCTAATAGACTTTATGCTATTTTTAATATTGGCTTGAAGAACTTGGCTCCTTCGTGTCCGAGATATTTTTTGTCTTCTTCTACCCGTCTGCCACGAACCCTGTCCAACAACTAACTTTATTATTCCTTTTTTTCGCTGACGGGAAGAAGGTGCCACTTCCGTTTTAGGGCCCCAGCCAATCATTTGGCTTCTACCTTCTTCCTTCCCGTGTCAGGCGACCCGAGGGAGGTCACCGAGTACAAACATCTGTTCTTAACGGTCATTCTCTGATGGCTTGCTACTGTTAATTCAAACAAGAGGATAGTAGTAATCATATTTCTATCTTCTCAATGGGACACCACGTGACAATAGCTTAAACACATATATGACTGTTGCTGACATTTTAATCTGTTTGGGATTGATGGAATAGTAGAAAGACTATTTTCACGCAATAAAAATAAGAACAAACATTCGTTTAATTTATAAAAAAATAAACGAAGTTGAAATTAAATGCATTCTTAAAAGAAAAGAAAGTATATTATCACTTAAAAGAAATAAATCGAAAGGTTGAGTAAATATGAAATGAAATTCCAAACCTACTGGTAGTTGAGTTAGTATTAAAGAATTACATACTGAAGAATATTTATTTCTTCGCTTATTTTATACGATTAGGTCAGCTTGAAATTAGATTTGTTAAAAATTGATGATTTATCTTTGATTCTAATTTGCTAAAAAATTGTATTTTCAACATTATGGAGGGAAACGATTTTAAAAATTATTTTGGGTTTTGATCCTTCAAATTTTTCAAGGCAAGTGAAATATTATCGTTTGCAAAATATCTCGAAAGCGCCGATAAATGCTGAAATACAGATACAAAAATCCCAGCTTCTCGAGCCGATTTTTTGCACGAAAATTAACACTCAGGTAATTTCTAGCTGAGTTCCCGTGCGCGGATGCGTGTGTATAATTGTATCAAAAGGATAGTTAAAACAGTGAGGTCAGAAGATTTTAATAGATGATAAAATAGGAAGAGGAGGATTTTCCGATGGGGATGAAAGGGTTAGTCTTTTAATGCCCATAATAAACAGAAGTTTTCGGTACTAGTACGATCAAGGGGGCGTCCCCGTGGCGAAGTAATTAACGTGCTGGACTGCGACACCATTGTAAGTGAGTAACAGAAACAAGATACAAGTGAACCTGGTTAAACAGTAGTTAGTTGATAGGAAGCTGAGAGTCCAGTGGGGTAGTGACTCTCCGTCCACTACGCAAATGGTATCACACGTGATTGTGTCACGCTGATTGATGAACTTTATTTGTTCTCCGTCCCACCACCGGACAAGTACGGCACAAAGCATTTTAAAAGTGGGTCCGGACGCAGGGCCGCAGCCCACATGCGTCATACAAGATCCAAAAATACCTTCGGCCCCGTCGGCATTCCCCAAATGGGGGCGCCTCAAATGCCAGGAAATAAAAACAGCAAACAATTGGTAAAACAATTGGGAAAGAACTTACTTTCTTCATCCTATCAAAAACAGGAATAAAACACTACATTCCACAACAGGCAATTCTCATCTTACAGCTCCCAAGTACCTTCTTGTTTCATGAGTTGTAAGAGTTGATACACATTTAAGATAAGAAATATTTAGTTATGGAGAGAATACAGTTCGCTGACTAATGTAAGCAACCTTAGTCATTTGTTGTCAGAAAGACAGTCAGGTAGGCAGACTTATTTCCTTACTACCGGACAAGTACGGCACAAGGCCTTTTTTAAAGTGGATCCGTACGCAGAGTCGCAGCCCACACGCATCCGACAAGATCCAAAAATACCTTCAACCCCGTCGGCGTTCCCCAAATGGGGGCACCTCAGACGCCAGGAAATAAAAACAGCAAACAATTGATAAAACAATTGGTCAACTCTGATTGGTGAACCTTATTTATTCTCCGTCCCACCACCGGACAAGTACGGCACCAGGCCTTTTTTTAAAGTGGGTCCGGACGCAGGGCCGCAGCCCACACGCGTCCGGCAAAATCCAAAAATACCTTCGGCCCTGTCGGCATCCCCAAAGGGGGCGCCTCAGAGGCCAGGAAACAAACAACAAACAATTGGTAAAACAATTGCTGAACTCCCCGTCTGACGCTCTAGTTGACGTGTATTTATGGAGGAGGGCGAGTCCATTACGTAGGAAGTACAACATTATGCCAAGATAAAATAGACTAGAAGTCCTTCCCAATGAAAAAAGCCAGTGCAGCAAAACTCATCTACCCAAGCTAGTCTACTATTCTAAGTATGTGATACTTAGCCAACTTGTGGAAAAGGCGTAGCAAACTCCTAACTCTTCGCCATTCTCCAAGTCAAAGAAGCAAATCCAATGAGAAAGCACTCGAAGAGTATTAGGCGAACTTGGCATCACAAAGTGTCCGGAATTATTCGTCAACTTCACGACTTCGACAAAAGCATTCGGTACTGTTGAATCGTGCCTTTTTACTAAAATATTGCAAAACTTTTGACTCACCGTAGTATTTATTTTCTAACAGTATGATAAGATGTTATAAACAGTGGCTTTTAAACTGTTTGGGTTGCTAACTTTAGTATCTTGCATTCCATTTCAATTTTTGTTACGTTTTTTAAACCAAAATTCAGACTGATATTTACTGAGTATTTTCGATCCGTTTGGAAGAGACCCTCACCTGTTGTAATGGCTAACGAGCATGACTCGTAGAACATTGTAAATTCGATTGCCCCCAGAAGTTTCTTGTAACAAACTAAGCAAGGATTAGTAAGCGACAATTGACGGCCGTAGATTGACGGTCTGAATAATTGCGGTGAAAAACAACTACGATGAATAGTGGCGGTCCAAAACAACTATGAGAGAATAAAAACGTTACTAAAAATACTACTACTACTACTACTACTACTACTCTAAGGTAATCAACATTGAGTTATATAGAAAAACTGGCCGAAGCATTTAGAAAAATACCCAATAACGAGGGGCTTAGATTATCTTGTAAATACTTCTCTGGTGAAATATCTTCATCCTTGAGTCTATTTTAAGTGCAACGTACAAAAACCTGGAGAAATCTTTGTATAACAAGAAAAAGTTGGCCGTTTAATTAGCGAATCAGCGTTTGTTGTTTAAATCACATCATTTGATTAATTAGAAATATTTCTAATGAGTCAAATGACATAATTTAATTTGTGTAATTTAATTTTTGTACTTTGCACTTTTAAACATTCATCGTTGATTTAACATCACTAATATCATCCCTCACTGTCCTGATGATGGTTCATCAGAACCGAAACGCTACAGTGTCGACTTTGCTTCTCTATAAATCTCTCTTTCTACTTGGATTACCTTGTTATCAATTTTTCTTTTTACCACTGAATTATAATAAATTATATTTTCCTTTTTAAACAATGTTAATGTCATCTTCCAAGACTTACAATAATAAGTATTGAATTCAACAGAAATAAAATTTTCAAAAATTAAATATTTATTTTGAGGAAAAATATCCAAGGTAATATTATCATGACAAAAATAATGTATTTTGTATTATAATCCATTATTAATTTTCTCGAGAATTTTTTATTCATCTTAATTTTAGTTCGTTTTTCATTTCAACTATTCAGACCATCAGTTTCAGCTTTATGAAGGCTAACCTACTTTTTCTTTCACCAAATCACCTGCAGCTAAACCCTATGTGTACTTGCTCACTAAAATCAGTGTACAATTTCACTCCATATTTCGTGGGTAAGGTTCATATTATTCATTGTGGAAATAGATCACTACAAACTGAATTTTGCTCTTCAGAGGAACACATTTTTAATGTGCCGATACCGACTCGTGTGGTCGAACACGGATCTCCAGCCAACAAACACACCTGTTAAAATGGATTGTGTTGCTGGGTTCACGTGACTAGAAATAGTAATTATATAAATCAGACAAAAGTCTGAAGAGGTGTGAAATGTAGCATTACGAGTCAGTATTCTAAGTATTGCGTTAGCATTCCTTATTCAATATTCGACATTGTATGACAGTAAAGAGATTATAAAGTGTCAGCCAAAATGACCTCCCCCTGAACGAACATTACAAAAGTGGCAAAGAGGAATCATTTCGAGCATTATAAAAATAAATTTCAAGTTTTCATTACAATGGAAATAAATTCACTGGGTCCCCCGAAAGTATTGAATGGTATGGGTAAATAGTAGGGCAGACTGATTTATTCAGTCTTGGTGAGGCAACTAGTCTAGGAGAAGGAAAACTTTGAATTCAACCCCGTTAAACTCCGCTTAAAAATTGACTTTGTGTCATATCCTGCCCGAGCGGAGGGGTTGGTAAATATATATACAATGAACTTAATAAAGATATTCTGAATTTTATATGAATATTTTTCTTTCAAAGATAAGCAACGAGTAAGTTGCTTTATCGAAATAAACGCCATTACTGCCAACACTAGGAACCCTACATTCGTGGCCTTGAGACAGACTCAATGAATAATCAGAGTAAGAACTTTCAAGTACCGGTTTCTTTCTTTCTTTAAGTTTCTCTCTGACGTAATTTGAGATAAAGAAAAGTAATTCTTACGTAACCAATCTATCTATGCGTGTGTGCATGCGCGCGTGCGTGTGTGCATGTGTGTGTGTGTGTGTGTGTGTGCGTGTATGTGTGCATGCATGTATGAGTGTGTGTATGAGAGAGTTCCATGTCTGTTCCCAAATTCAGTTAACACTTGAAGATGTTTACTTTTGTCAAAAAGAGTTCAACGTTGTATTGCTTGGTTCTTTTTAATCGCTTAACAAAACGATCTACGAATATAAAGCCCCTTGTAGTTGATAAGAACTTTAATAAAAAAGAAAAGAAATACTCTCCCTACCTCTCTCTCTCTCTCTCTCTCTCTCTCTCTCTCTCTCTCTCTCACACACACACACACACACACACACACTATATATATATATATATATATATATATATATATATATATATATATATATATATATACATCTTCTGATAAGGTTTTTTTGTCAACAACCAGTTAAAATGTGTCAACACGCTAAACATTTGTCGGTCAAATAAAGATAAAAGTTTAGACAATGAGAAACGCTACAGGAAGCGATTAAATAATGATGTCACTTGATTAATGAGGGCTTGCTGTAGAGAAATTGTTTCTGAGCTCGTCCTGAGTTAAAAAATTGTATGTATTTAATTAACCCCATCGCCACGAGCAGGATGTTATACAATGTCAATTTTTAAGCGGAATAGAGTTGGTTTGAATTCAGAAGTTTCTTTCTCTTAGACTGGTTGCCGCGCCAAGGCTAAGGAACCCCAGTCTGGCCTACTATTTACTCCTTGCTGGAGAGAGAAAAGATGGGTTCGTGACTGAGTGCCACCTGGTATCGGATAGGGTTGGCTGCATGCCAGTACGCGGATGGTGAGTGTGGAGCTTTAAAATCAGAAAATGATATTGAAAATCTGACCGCCAGCGAATTGGGTGAAAAACTGACCTCCAAGAATTAAATTGAACATGAAAAAGCAAATAATTATGTCCTGAGTTTAAGGAATAATAGGCACTGAATTGTCTGATTCAAAAATTACGCTCAGATATAGAGATTTATGATACAAGAAGTCATGACTTCTTGAACGGTCAAAGTAGGTGGAACTTCTTTCTCTAGAAGAAATCGGCTTTTAGACTGATCCAGATGTGAGTGGCCTCTACAAAGTAGAGACAGATCTTGTCAGAAAACATTAATTATTTAACTCCTTCAACAGTCAGGAGATGAGAGTCGACTGGTGTAGAATAAGAAGACGCTCTGCATCACCATCGCTAAAATTAAATAAACCAGCGGAAGAATTTTGTAAATGGACCATTTTGCATCTCTGCAGAGGAGTAAGACCTTCTCCCCTAACGAGTGTTCTGGATACGACACTAAACGATTGATGGTGAGAATCCAGTCCTGGAACTTTGAGGAATGTGGAGTACAATTTCATTGTCATATCTCCCGGTCCATTTTAACCCGGATTTGGTGGTATCTGTTGTGTGTATAACCAACCCCTGACCTAATTATCTCGTCTGTTGCGTTCCCTATCTGGCAGCTCTCCTGTTAAGAGTACACCACTTTCTGTAATGGTGACTTGACAATAAAGTTGGCATCCCTGTGTCTACCTTCTTGATGTACTTTCCCTATTACAAACGGTAGCAGCTGGTAAAAGAAATACGTCATAACATACTACAGGTCGTAAACCACTGATTATTCTATTTTTCCTTTTTTCCCCCCTGTCCGTTTTACTTCATTTAATTCGGCCCCACGTGCATATTGCAGGCCAATGTCGCGACTCGTAGCTATTATCCTCTTTTGTTGTTGTTACATTGTTTTGGACTCTAATACTGGATACTTGCTTGTATCTCGTATTTGTGTTCTCTGGTCGTTTCATTGAAGTTGTGACAGATTGGTGACAGAATATCGCTATTTGACTCCCGAACACGATAATGTCTATCAAGGAATCAACAGTTAATACTACTTGTGCCTACAGACACGTCTACTTTATAAATCAGGGCTCGCGAACGACTAAAGTTCGGTGGAAACGTGGCAAACTCTTGGAAATTATTCCATAAACGGTGCTCTACTAGTCCAACTGGACCAAAAACCACGAGAAATTCAAGTTGCTATACATGAGAACTGTCCTGGCGACGATGCCATGAAAGCGTCCCAAGGCATGCAGTTAGCATCCCCTGAGACTGACTGTACTCGACGGGAAATATTACAAACTCTCAAGGAATATGATATCTGAATCGTCAATGAGACTGACGAGAGATTTGCTTTCTGTCAGAGGAAACAGGAGAGGAAACCTTAGAGTCCTCTAAAAACCTGCAATTTTAGTGCCAGAAGTGGTGACTCACCGCTGAGGGATTAGATTGTGGAAGGCATCCGCAATCAAAATACTGAACAAGATTTACTGAAATTACAGAACCTCACCCTACAGAAGAGTATAGATATTTGCCGGGCGGCTGAAAAGCCTCGACCCACAATTATGGGGTCAGAGGTAACCAGAGGTAATGAAAATTCATGAAGTCAGTAAGGTAAGGGACCAACTTTTAAAAAATGCTTATTTTGTGGCTATTTACATGCACTCAAACGCAACAGATGTCCAGCCGATAGCAAATTGTGCAATGCATGCAATGAAAAAGACCATTTTGCATCTAAGTGTCCACCCCAAAAAGAATATGACTAGACCCTCACGAGTAGAGCAAAGTACTTATGAGAGAATATTAAGCTATACCTATTCCATATGAACAATGCTAAGATCTTTACCAAGGGCGATTTGCCATCAGTCTATTGGCACGGGAAGCTGGATGGGGCTTACAGGACTCGCTCTGACACAAGCCAGGAAAGAAGATCCCAGTGGCAGATACACTGTCAAGAGTATCAACAAGCAAGTCAGAAATGGAAGAATCGTAAGATATGAACAATCAGATGATGCAGTTTATACAAGAATACAGACTGGCACAGATCCGATGCAAGACCGTTGAGAATCCCCCTATGAGATAACTTGCAGAGGTGATTGCTCTAGTGTCGCCTGACCACAAGAAAGCATTGCTTGGCTCTCAGAAACTGTTCTTCGTCTATAGGGATGAACTTATAGTCCAAGATGGACTGATACTGCAAAAGAGAGTAACCCCCACCTCCATGCGACCCGAAATGAAAGGCGTATGCTGGTCACTTCAGCATAAACATGTGTCTTCGTAGGGCAAGAGACCTAATCTTCTGCTTTGTTATATCCAAGGAAATTCGATGGAATGTAGAAACCTGTGCCACCTGCGCAACCTATGCGGATCGCCAGCCATAAGAAACCTCAGATCATCGCACGAGTGCCACGACGACCATAGTGACAGGTAGCTGCAGACGTCCCATCTTAAGGAGGGAAGAACTATCTGGTCATCGTTCATAGAGTCAGCAATTTCTTTGAGATTAACAAACTCGACAAACTTGCATCAGAGTCAGTAATCGAATGCATGAAGTCACACTTGGCACGCAATGGAACAACAAAGACACTGGTATCTAATAATGGGTCCCATTTCTCGTCACAGGCCTTCGAAAGGTTTTCAAAGAAGTGGCAATTTAACCATGAGACGATCTCACCAGGAAACAGCCAAGGAAGTGGCGCAAAGGAAGAAGTAGTAAAAATTACCAAACGTCTCCTTCCGAAGTGCAGAACTTTCGGAGAAGACCCATTTTCGGGCTGCTAAATTCCCGAAGACGAATAAGGTCAATAGTTCATGCGGTTGAATCAAAACTAGAGCCTCACAACCCATATTCTGTTGAGGTAGCATTGAAGAAATAAGAAATAAAGATTAAACAAGACACAAGAAAAGAACAAAAAGACCTCCGTATAGGTGACAACGTCTGTGTCGAGCCTTCTAATTTACATGTGAGAAAGCAGAGAGAGGCGACAGTAATGAAACGTTTAAAGGGCTGGTCATATGAGATAGAGACTGAAGAAGAACAGTGATATCACCGAAACAGACGATTCCTTTGTCAAACCTTCAAATCAACGCATTCATTGCCAGAACAGCAACGACATACGCTCACAGCTGCTGTTTAGAAACTAGTATGTGAGTAAAGTCCCGAACCACTGGTAGAAAACACTTCTAATGACACTGAAACAGCAAAGAGAGCCAGCAGATGGACAACAGGCCTTGGCAAATATACTCATGATGTATAATTCGTAAACCAGTGCGCTACAGTAGTAAATAAAGAATTTCATTCCCTACACCCCTTCCTCCTCTCCTCTCCATATGCAACACTGCTGATTATAATCTGAAAAAAATCCTGGACGAGACTGATTGTATTTCACATAGCACTAATACCCTTGGGAAAGGTATGAATCCAATTATTCTCCCTCCAACTATGGGTAAATAGTAGGACAGACTAGGTTCTTCAGCCTTGGTGAGGCAACTAGTCTAGGAGAAGGAAAACTCTGAATTAAAACCTGTTAAACTCCGCTTAAAAATTGACCATGTGTCATATCCTGCCCGAGCGGAGGGGTTGGGTAAATTGGATAATTAAAAAAAATTAAAACATATATATATATATATAGTTGTAAAGTTAGTGACCTTAGTCGAGGGTGACCTTAAGGCTCCCTCTTCAATAGCTACTACACCGATTACTCCACTTTACTCTTGATCCTTACCTTATAGTGCTAAGAGTGCTAAGCAAAGCAGCATCAAGTACCATTTTTTGAGTCTTTGGTATGACTCGACTTGGGATTGAACTCCGGTCTACCGGACCATTGGTGAACAGTCTACTCATTAGGTATATGAAAAAATCCCACTCAAAAAGGTGGGAGATGTTGCGTGTATAACCTATCTGATTGCTTTCCTCTTAGGAAAAAAAAATCCCGGAAATGATAACTTAACAATAAAGTCAGTATTGTGGCTATTTCTGAGCCTATCTTATTGACGTACTGACCCTATTACGAACGTAATAGGGTCAGTTAAGTTCTCATCTATGGGTCAAATAAAACCGTTTATATTTGAAACAATCTGTGTGAAAATACAACAATTAGTATTTTGTAATTTGCTTGAGGCATTCCAAAAATTATTCTATCTTATTGTGTTGTATTAATTCAGAGGGCTATTGCAATGCGAAATAATAATTATTTGAGTCTAATTAATTTCAAAGTAAAAACTCAATCGTCAGAGACCTTTTTTTTAAAAAATGAATACGATGTTGGATGTTCAAATTTTTTGGGACGTTACAACACCCAACATGGCGTTCTAACACCCCAAGTGACACCATGTTTCCAAGAAACCATTTAACTGTGTGCAAGCAAATGAGACCTGGGTTGCTTAAAAATGTTAACGACAAAGTATTCGTTCACGAATGTGTGTATATATATATATATATATATATATAAACAGGATTTGGCATTAAATAATCTATAAGGGCTGGAATGCCATGAAGCACACCCAACGAACATTTAACTGTGTGCAAACAAATAAGCACTTGCTCGTTTAAGAGTAAAGTTACCGACTATTCTCTTAAAAACTATATATATATATATATATATATAAAACTGTGTAAACAAATGAACTCCCATAAAAATAAAATTACCTACAAACTATTTGCTTATTTATTTATATGTGTCTGTGTGTATGTGTGAACAGGATTTGGCAATTAATAACCATTAGTGGTTGATATGCCATGAAACCAAGTAAACAAATAAGAAAAGCCTCTTTTCTTTTTCTTTTCTTTGTAGATAAGAGATAGATAATAAATCCTATTGTTAAGTTACTCAGCAAATTGATCGTCGTTTTGAAGTTGTTCCAGATACAAGAACGTAAGAGATACATGTTACCATGCAACACAAGGGACTTGATATTCTTGTGTTGACACAACAAATTGTTCTAGGGGTTCATCACTAGACCTGTCTGTCACACCAAGACTTCAGAGTTTTGATTACTCCAACCAGTTCACTAGTGTACGATACTTGATTCTCAAAAAAACTCGGCTGGCATAGGATTACAGATTCATAGCTATTCCAAGGGCATTGGTGTACGGAGAAATGCAAACAGCTTCATCCAGGTTTCGAACTCAGGTCGCCGAGTTTATTTCCTACGTCGATAATCGTTACGCTAACTCTGTGACAGACTAAGCTAACGTTAGAAAAATATTTAGTGCTTCTTGCACAGCTACCGTATTTTTTAGCATATAAGATGGATTATCTGTAAGGATCGTAGGGTTAATCTCGATGATTATATCTCTTAGATAATTTGTAATTCCGATTGGGTCCCCATAAGAGATCACATGACAATTTCAGAAACCCATCCTCTGCTCTTTGAATTATGGGAACGGTAAAGCTACATGGCTATCTTTTATCTATCTTTATCAAATAAACCGTTGGTTATTTTATACTCATTCCACATGTTACTTGTTCATGGAGCAATATTGGTGCAGTGCTAAAATCCCAACTGCAACTCACCCAAAGCTCATAAATAATCATTTCTAACATAAGTAGACGGCCACCTAGTGTTATATACTTACATAATAAATATGCTTATATACACATATGCATGTTCATGCAGGATACAAACTGACGCAATGAATAACAGACGCAGGAAGACTTCTTTATAAAAATATTTACCTCTCACTTTATTGCAAGGGTTCGAAAAGGGTTACTCAAGGTTTGCATGTGAGAGGGAGCTGGAGACCGAACATAACTGAAATATTTTGACCCCAAAGTTATGGCCGTCAGCGTTGTGTCTTTCTCGTTCTCCAGGGCTGCTCAACCGGAGCCCTAGAGTCCACTCTGCTGGGTGCTGGCTTTCCTTACTACATCTCTTCTATCTCCTACTGCAACTCTATTCGCCTGTCCTCCTTCTGTTCAATTCGTCGGCCTTATATTACCGTCAAACTCCCACGCGGTGATATGGACACGCCTCCACGCCTCCGCAATTTCTTCCGATATCTGGCGATCGGGATGTGTCACTTACGCTAACTTTGGAATGGCCTGTGTGATCGTCATCGAGTGGAAATAACTATCATGCAGTTCAGAGGTCACTCTCTTCCGGTGCGTCAGTCTATGAGAGTATAATGGGATTTTTTTTACCTCATCCCATTTCATCAGCCAATTTCCGCCCATGCGATTTCCTCTCATAACTGCCATTAGAATGTGTCACTTCCTTCCGGTGCATCACCTTGAATGGCATTTTTGGCCGGGTCAAAAGGTCAAAACATAATAGCTATAATACCAGTGCACCGGATGTTGTGTAATATTTGCATATTATTTTTTTGGCTTGGTTTGGTTTCTTTCTTTAATGGCATATCAACATTTGAAGGTTATTTAATGCTTGTAGAAGAACAGCAGTGATACTATTTAACCCATAGCTTGGAGAATAAGGGAATTCATAACTTTTCCAAGGGCATTAGTCCCAAAGTGAAAGTAATAGCGCGAATAGAATTCGAACTCGGTTACTCTGAGGCCTCACCCTGCGCTATAGCCATTGAGTTACGAAGACTACCTCACCATTACTTTTTGGTTACCGTATTTATACGACCATGCATCATATAAAACGCATGGTTGTATAAGACGCACCCCAATCTTAGCAGGGCAAATCAAGAAAAAAACAAAGTACTAATATTAAACATGATGATGTTAATATAATATCATCAATGATAACACTTAATCTGCATTATAGCCTGTTAAATAATGACAATAGGCATATGAGAGTTACTCTAAAGTCTAAGCTGGTAGGAATTGCCTGGTAGCTAATTTAGGCCGACTATCTCGAATTCTAAACCAACATATGGCATATAAAACGCAGGGGAATATTAAAAGATATTTTTAGTTTAAAAAAAGGGCTTCTTATATGCCGTCAAATACAGTAATTTAAATTTGCGTCTTATATGTTGGCAAATCCAGTTATTTTTCTAAAATAATTTTAGAGAATATCACAAGTATTTTTCTTTAGTTCTTTACCGACTCTTATTCCAAAACTTCTTTCATATAGACTTTTTCTATGAGTACGATGGGAAGAGTTTGCGTTCAAGCTGTTCAATTCTTCGATTATATCTCTTCTATTACAAATATTTTTATATGCGATCTTATTTAGTTTCTAATTTGATATAATATCTTCTTACATTAAATCTTATATACTTGTACCCAGAGTGCGCATATTTTTGTTTGTACAGGATGTTTCACAATTTTTGAAACAAAATGACCGGGCACAAATCGAGAACCACAAATGCTAAAGTAATGAAAATTACATTTACTGAAAGGTGAAAGGATAAAAGTTTAGGATCTGCGACAATTTAGTCTCAAACATGAACTAAAAATGTCAGAGATCCCAAGTTCTAGCTTCGTCCGTCGCAAAGATCTGAACGAACTCTAGTTAACCTACTCTTGAATCTTGGTAACATTTTTGGTTTCTGGGATTATTAGTTTGGTTTGGTTTGGGTTGGGTTGTTTGTTTAATGGCATATCAACCTTTTTAGGTTATTTAATGCTAAAGCCATTCTCCTAGAAGAACAGTAGTGGTACTATTTAACCCATAGCTGGGAGGATAAGGAGGTTCATAACTTTCCCAAGGGTATTTGCCTGAAAGTGAACGTAATAGCGCGAACTCGCTTACAACAATTCCGAAGTCCATCGCTTTGACCATTACACCATGAGGACACCCACCCTGGGATTATTAGGGAGAGACCCATTGCCCTATGAACATCACAAGTCCCGTAAGCTTCAAATTTCTCGAACGACGCAAAAATCAGACACCTGTTTGGAAATGTGTTGCGAAGGAAGTTGGGCCGCAAAATATGTTGGTTGATTTGAAAGGAGAAGAAAGTTAAAATCAGGAAAACATAAACACAATAGAAGTTTGTCAAGTTGGTTGGGGCTGTAGAATACACCGACTGCATCTCTACGGAGGAGTAAGAACCCCGCCCAACAAGTGTCCTGGATATTACACTAAACAATCTGATGATGAGGTTCCAGCAATGCTGGAGCTTTGGGGAATGTGGAGTTCCCCTTCATTGCCATCGCTCCCAGGTCCACTCTGACCCAGAGTGGTAGCACCTGATAGGGTCCTATCTATGGGTCAAATAAAACTAAAATACGTACTTACGCTAAACTGAATTACTTGAAATAGACATTCTTTTGACAATTAAACTGTGTACTTACGTTTAAGCTGTGTACTTATGCTAAACTGAATTGTTTGAAATGAAACTGTTTTTGACATTTAACTGTGTGTAAACAAAATCTATACTTATACGAAACTGAATTGGTTAAATTAGAACTGTTTGATTAAACTGAATAGCTTGAAATAGAAATGTTTTTGACAATTAAACTGTGTACTTACATTTAAACTGCGTACTTATGCTAAACTGAATTGTTTGAAATGGAACTGTTTTTAACATTGAACTACTCACGCTAAACTGATTTTTTTGAAAAAGAACTGTTTTGACATTTAACAGTGTGTAAAGAAAATCTATACTTCTACTAAACTGAATTGGTTGAAGTAGAACTGTTTGACTAAACTGAATAGCTTGAAATAGAAATGTTTTTGACAAACTGTGTACTCATGCTAAACTGAATTGTTTGAAATAGAACTGATTATTCGTATAAAAATGGATTTGGCATTAAATAACATACAAAATTTGATATGCCATAAAGCCCAAACAACCAACCAGCCAACAGAGGAAGTTTTATAGTATTATATAACTGTTGCAAAAAAAAACAACTTTTTTTGTTTTCGGTTATATAATATTATGCAAGAATAACCATATAATAGTACACTTAATTGAAATCCTTGTGTCGTATATACCAAAGTTTAACGTACTTCACACGGTTCTAGTTCAGTGCTGGAATTGTTGCAGGGACTATTTTAACGTCCACTCGTTACTGAGCTTGGTTGAAAAAAAATGCCATGTCTTTGAATCTGGCGTCTACGTATGCGGGCCATTGATTGGTTTGTTTGAAAGGTACATCGACCAATTAAACGTGTCGTACAAGGCTTTCAGAGAGTGGGATCGACCAAGGGAGACAACCCACTCACTTTGATTATATATATATATATATATATATATATATATATATATATATATATATATTATAATGGAACTGAGCTTCCTTTTCTACCTTGCTTGAACCATCTTGAAACACTTAGTTTCGTCGTATTTCTTCACACAAAATATATTCTACATAGTCCAAGCCATGATTTCGCGATATCTAGTTAGATCTACAAAAATATGAACTATTTCCCAGCAATAATCGGAAAAGAAGAAAGAGAATAAAATCAACAGAGAAGGTCTGAGTGGTCGCTGCTTTGATTTAACAATTGTAAAACATCCTGTTTATAGATAGATAACTAAATATATCTATAACCTTTTTGGCACTGAAACTCTTTACTAAAAGAGAACAGAAAAGTGCTAAAGTGTCACTGTTACGGCTGAGTCGAACGCCATTAATTCTAAAAGGTGTTGATAAATAAATGGCTAATGTTCTTTCAAGCGTTTATTCTAGTTAAAGATATTTTTCGTTGATGTTCTGTTCATCTGAGACATAAAGGAAAATGATTGTTCATGTTGTTTATGTTACGCTGTTGTCTAATATAGGTTATTGTTGTCAAATATAGGTTATTACGTCAAGAATAATACCTACGTAACAAAGACAATGAATGATCACCAAGACAAATGAAAAATGTCTTTTCCTTTTTCACTGGATTTTGATTGTTGATTCTTTCAGCAATCTTTAAAACTTTTTGTCGATTTCTTCTCATTCTTTTTAAAAAAAAATATTACATGGGCTTCTCAAAATGAATATTTTTTCATTAAGCCCCTAAATTACTATTTTAATAATTGTAGCGTATGAACAGCTCATTTCAGTAGACTTCGAAACGCACGCGTTTTCCAGTAAGTGACAAGCCTTGAAGAACCTGTTTCAGTTTCTTTTTGTTTCTTTGCTCTTTTTTTATGCCGATAGTTAAACTTTCGGCAAAAAATGGAATTGTGGGGTATTTTATTTGATTTTTCTATTTCATTATTTGCTTTATTTTAAGTTTGGTTGGTGTTTTTGTTTAATGGCATATCAACCTTCTTGAGTAATTTAATGCCAAAGCTATTCTTGTGGACAAACAATAATTGTGCTATTTAAACTATAGCTTCGGAGATAAAAGGGTTCTTACCTTTCCTATGGGTATTAGTCTGAAAGTGAGTGTAATAGAGCGACTTGAGTTTGAACTCACTTAGTACTCACTTAGTACTCACTTACTGCAGTCCAACATGTTCGCCACTACGCCACTGGGAGTTCCCCATTGTTTTATTTTAAACTTTATTCATTTATTACTCACCACAATAAAAATGATAATTAAAGTAGATGAATAAACAACAACAACAAAAATAGCTATAAAATATTACTACTATTACTACTACTATTAGTATAATATGATGACGACGACGAGAACTTGTTGGAATTTTAGCAACAAGACAAATTGTTGTGCCTTGGTACATTAAGAAAGGAGGAAAACATTTGAGTGGACGAGAATATTGATAAGTTCCAAATACTTTAATAACAGCTTGAGAGATAAGATTGTACTGTGAGTCGTACAAAGGGAAAAAACAGTTTGCGGATGTTAGAGTAGGAATAAAGCATCCAACTTAAAGTTTTGGGGACCAGTTGATCTAGAAGGAATGAACAAATGATAAAGGAATGATGTTCCAGAGAAAACAATGGTCTAAAAACTGAATACGCTCTCCTCTTCCAAGATGGTCTGTTCTGCTGCTAGAGCGAGTAAGGAAGAGAGGTCGTGAGAGCGTTACACAGCCTTTTATATTGGCCGGGAAAGTCACCCGAGCAGAATGGCATAATTCATTCTCATTGGACGAAAATATGAAATCGAAACCTCAACGGCCAAAATAATTCCCGCGTCAGACAATAAATTTGAAATTATTTCTTTCAGCTACAGAATTAAATAAGATATGAAAAAAATAATAAAATAAAATTGAAAATAAAAATGAAATAAACACGAAATAAGATAATTAAATACAAGAACAACGATTTCCCGGGGGAAACCCAATCCGTGCATGCCTGAAAAGATAAACTGACGCCAAAGATAAACTCTTTCTCGGTTCCCTTGACATGCCTCGGCTGAACGGACGCACCTTTTTCTCTCCACAACCAGTTGAAGCACATGTGTCCACTAAGGTCTCTGGTCGAGCAGCGTCAGCTCAACATATCGACTGAACAGAGACACACAAGGTTTGCCAAAATGACCCTCATACCCCTTATACTAAATACCGACGATTCACAATTTGCCAAAAATGATCCCTAAGATTCCTCAAACGCCTCGACCAAGAAGCCTGGCCATTTCTACTGGTTCCGGAAAACGTTCCATATCACCAAATAGTCTTAAAACCCGGGAATAAAAATTGAGCTTAAAAGGTGTCCCTGTCTTTTTTCCTTTCCGTCTTTAATTCTTTTGCAGATTCAACAAAAATAAGATTAAAAGTAAATGGGGATAAGAAGAAAAAGCGAGATACCGACATTATAATTTACCCAACAACAACAACACACACCACCAAACCTTCTTACATCCCATATTCTGCGATTAGTACTAACACTGTTTTCTTTCTTTCTGGTATCAGATGGTTTCGTGAGACCCTTTAAATCTGTGCTTGAATCTCGACACTGCTTTGAACCAGGTTTTGTTGTTGATCGGTAGTTGCCTATGCTGCAGACCTCTCCTCTTCACGACAGCGATATTGTCCAAGGGAAGAGAAATCTGCTATACTACTTGGGATGAGTGTCATCGCAGGAGTTGCCAGAACGAGGCTGAATGAATTTGCCAAAACGAGACTGAACCAAGTTGTCAGATCAAAGTTGAACGCAACGTCAGATATAATGAAGTGGAATGTAAACTGTCTCGTCTGAGATTTGAACGCATAACGTTGACCACAACGGAATAACTTGGAAAGACAATCTTTGTGACCGAACAATGGATAAATCTGCACTGACTAGAACCAATGGCTATCAAGTAAATCTTTAGCAAAGTAAACTGTGAAAAGGCTGGGAATCGTCGTGTCCGCGTGAATATGAACATGTATCAGACCAAAAATAAGTACAAACCTTATATATATTTATAAAAGTTTATTTTTTGCTTACAAATTTTCAATGCTGAAGAGTTTGGTAACAAATAATACTGAACAACGTGCATTTTGATGATATAATGTTCCACAAGGAATAAAACTTTGGTATCTTTGGATTTGAAATAATCGACATTTTATAAAGCATTGTTTGAAGTGTTCTTATTTATGGGTAATGCTGTAAATAATATCTAATAAAGTTTATTTTCATTGTATAACATTCCTCTAAAATTTATAAAATTCTGCTGTTTTTTATTTAGAAAGAATTAACTTTTTATAGAACATTGTCAGTAGTATACTTGTTTGTGGGCGATACTGTAAGTAAATAGATCTAGTTTTTAATTTCACATTATATTTTAACTTTTATTTATTTATCTATTTATTTATTCGAAGAGTGATAAGAATATCAAGATTGAAGCGTCAGTGGTTTTCTATCTGGGACTTCTTCTGCCTGTTGTCTTTGGATTTATTTTAGTTTCCGTGTCAACTTTTGTTCTTATAAACGGACACGAAGATTTTGCTTGATTTTCAACGTCTTTATTCATCCAAATTCCCACGTCAACCGTATGGCTGGAGAAATAGCCATTTTAGGCGTCCGTTCGTTACGGCGCTGGACTACTCTAATTCACTCTTCCTAACTGACGCGTTCTCACTACTCAACCAATCAGAGAACTGCTAAAAAGGTCAGCCAGGACTTAACACGTTTCTATCATATCACTGGTTATTTTCTATAACTCTTCTTCTAACGAATAACCACTTAACTTTTGAATTCATATATTTAGAACTGTCCACTAACTTTACAAAGCGAATAGGCAAGCTATTCATTATTTAACATCTAGACTACTGTTTAGACTTTGTCTAAATGAGTCAGTGCCACTCTGAAACAAAATTATGAAGCCAGTCTCGTTTTTGGTGAAACACAGGATTACGCGAGTACAGCACCTTCTATATTCGCCGGAGTTAGCCCCATGCGACTTCTTTTTTCTTTCCTGAATAGAAAATTCGTCGCAAGTGAAAGATTTTAGCAAATGGAAGACATTCAAAGAAATAGGATAGCGCAACTTCACACTATGTTAAAAAGAGATATTTCATAGGTGTTTCGACCAATGAAGAACTCGGTGGAGTAAGTTTTCTGGATGGCAATGGTGACTATTCTGAAGAAAATTAAGTTTGATCTTTGTCTCGGTAAAAAGAACATCAGTCTTTGTACTTTTTGAACAAACCTTTTATGCTGAAAGCATTCCGCGGCATTCCATTTTTAAACAGATCAAATTCGGCAATCATACATTGCTTGATTCGTTCTTGAGTTATGTGGTGGCAAGCCAACTGTTACCAAAGAAATATAGTGTGAGATTGATGTTTGCTTTATATATATATATATATATATTGTCATCCATAGACAGTTTCTTTGTATCACAACTCTTCAGTGTGGCTAGACATGCAGGACACTTTAAGCTGGGATCGAAACCCACCTAACTTTACATTAGACTGAGCATCCTACCGCTCAGCCATTAGGCAACCTATTCCAGCTCGGGAATTATAACGCATTGTGCATTAGCTTTCGTTATATATATATATATATATATATATATATATTTGTTGTGACTGAGTTTATCAATAAACAAAATTGAATCCGGAAAAGATTAACAAATAGGTTTATTTACCTTTTGGCACAAGGGAATACAATAAATAGAATCAAAAGCGTGCTTCTTCAACAACAGTAATGCATGCTCAGTAGGTAAGACTAGCGGTTAGCCATTTGTCAGATATCCTACAAATACCAAAGTGTGGCACAAGGTCTTTTTAACATGAGAGACAGGCATAGGACCATGGTCCAGACGCGCCCGGCGTTCCCCTAAAAAGAAGCGCCTCCGCGATAAACCAAGCCCTGCCGAAGCAGGTGGGAGGCTGGTGGAACGGCCACTTGAGACCCAAGGAGTGTCGGTCTTAACCACGTGATACGAATGCCGGGCTTCCCTGGTAACCTTGTTCGGCGGACTCAACTGACTGTAGCAAGACTAGCTGCTACCGCTAACCTTGTCTGTATCTTTTACGTCTTTCGCTGGACGAGTCCAACTTTCTTGTAGGGTTAATATTCTCCCATATAACACTATCTGTCCACGCGAGTAGGACGAGATACAAGGTCAATTTTTAAGCGGAGTTTAACAAGTTTAAATTCAGTGTTTTCCTTCACTTAAACCGGCTTCCATACTAAGGTTAAAGAGGTCAGTCTACCCTACAGTCTATCCATAACTGGATTTTAAAGGGTCTTTTTGGGTAGTGCATGCATCCCTCCTTGGAAGATAATTTTATTTGTAAACCATTTCCTTGGCCATCTCAAGGATCATAGGACTGTATTAGAGTGGTTAGAACTTTCTCAAAAGACAAGTGTAGATTGGTATTCGTTTTGTTGCGAAGTAACCAACACGTGGTTTTATAACCAGGATCCTATAGGTGGATAAAGAGTTGAATTCAAAATAGACAAAACACTCATTGCTCGTCGTAAATACAACAGGGGTCGTCTTCTGAAACAATTGTCGTTATGGGATTAAAAGACAAACCAAATGTAGATTTGAGATTACTGAAAACTCATCTGGCGAGAAAAGAAGTAAAGCTACACTTCTTCCTCTTAAAACAAACATATTCAACCTGGTTCCTTTTATTTCAGTGACTCTTAGTCAGTTTACAAAGGTATAAGTGAGTTCACAAATACTTTGTGATTGATGACTTGAAAGAATTTGTTGGTGAACAAATTCACACACAAAATATAGAACGATCTTGGCACGACCTTAAAGAATAGGTCAAGTGACAAGGTATCAGATCAAAATATATGTCATAATACCGGGACAAATATTTATTTATCTCATCGCTGAGAATAAACAATTATTACACAAATTGTTCATTGAGGCGGCCAATTTGTATCCACCTTCCACAGACCGAAAGCGTCAGGTTCACAACGAAAAGGAATCAGATTTGGGGGTCTAATTTTATAGATGATACGGAAGAGCCCCAGCCTGGCCTTACATTTTACAATTTTTTTTTGTCAATGTCAGGGTGATTCATTATGTAGAAAAATTGGGTATTAAAAGAAGAACCCCTACCAAAGTCAGCCTAAAAAGTCATTAAAAATTTACAAAAGAACCCCCCACCAGCCGAAAGTAAATAAAAAAGGTTAACTATGCGATTTCTTAATGTAAGATAATTCATTTTTTATTTTCTTGAGGTTTCTTGGATTGATTGCATTATTTTAGTGATTTGTGTTATAGAGAGTAAAAAAAAAAATTCTCCCTTCATACAAAACAAAAGCATTTTCCTCTGTAAAGAATCTTCCCTCCAACGAAAATAAAATGTGAAATCCCCTTACAAAATGTAAAATAATTTGTTTTTTCGAAAAATTAAAAATCTGCAGTGAATTTGAATTTAGATGAAATCCCTTCTTCCAACCTAAAAAAAAAAAAAATAGTCGATTTTTGTTATCAGAATTATCCCAAACGCTTTCGGGCCTTTCATAGGCCATCATCAGGGGTTACTTGCATGTATAAAGAGTGTTTGAAAGAGTTTTTGAAAGTTTTTAGGTTTTTATAACATAACAAAATTACGTAAACGGAGAGTTGGATAAAACTGAGATGCTGATGAATTAAAAAAACAGAACACTGTGAACGGAAATAGAATATTATCAAGAAATATGGAATATATATATATATATATATATATATATATATATATATATATATATATATATATATATATATATTCCATATATCCTTAAGAGACTGATCTTTTAACTAGATTTTGGTCTCACGATTCTCTCTACTCTTTCACGTTGGACATTAGACATTGAAACTCAAACCTAATTTTCACCAATCCCATACTCTGTAATTAAGCTATCTGCAAATCAGATTTGCCTTTGTCCTGTTAAGTCAATTTTCTGTTGCCGCCATTAAAAACAAAAAAGGACATCCCTTCCATTTTGATGCCAAAGCAAAAAAAGTCGAACGGTCGGACGAAAGTCTTTGATAGACATGTGTAACATGTACCTTCCCACATTTACGATTCAAATGTTCAAAGCCTTTTTCTTTTTCTATTTAAATTTTTTTTTAATTTCTTGTTTTGGCAAATCCGTTTTCATTGTCACAATGATGTGTGTCTACGTTTAAGATATTCTGAAATGAGAAACAATGAAGGCAGGTTTGTTTGGTTAGGTTATTTGGTTTAATGGCATATCAATCCTTGATGGTTATTTAATGCCAAATCTTGTTTATACATGATTTTTAAGTAAATTCTTTTTGGAAACATTTTTAAACGAGGCAGAGTTAAGTTAAGTGGTTTCAAGTTTTGCAATCGAATACTAATAATTCTGTTTAATATTAATCATTTGTTTACACAGAGTTAAATGGTTTAATGTATCATAAATGATTAAACAGTTCTAGTTGATCCATAGATGGGACAATAACAAGTACTACTAATCTGGGTCAGAGTGGACCTGTGAGTAATGGCGATGAAGGGGTACTTCACATTCCCTAAAGCTCTAGGACTATAACCTCACTATCAGCTGGTTTAGTGTCATATCTAGGACACTCGTTGGGTGGGGGCGTTCTTGTTCCTCTACAGAGGTGAAGTCGGTGTATTCTACAGCCCCAGTCGACAACACTGGTAATGAAGACAGTGTGGAAAATTAAATTGACATGTTTCGCTATAGGGATAGTGTTATCAGGTTGGATTTTATTCCTTTACATTTTTTGCACCTTGGAGTCTTTTGGCCAAATAAAATAAATGTTCTGTTTATGTACAAGAGTGTTTGGTAACGGTTATCGCCGTAGGAAATGGACTTGGTGAACCGAGTTCAAAACCTGAACAAGGCTGTTTGTGTTTCACGTTGTGCTAATGCTCTATGGAAAGGAATGAATCCATCTGTACTTTCCAAGCTATGGGTAAATAATAGGGCAGATTGGGTCCTTTGGCCCTAGTTAAACTACCAGACAAGGGGAAAGAAAACTCTAAATTCAAACCAGCTTTGCTCCGATTGAAACTTAGCCTAATGTCACATCCTGCTCGTGGGAGTGGGAAAATCCATAGTTTTATACAGAAAAAAGAAAGCTCTGTTTACAAAGTAAGAGAGAGTGAGTGAGAGTGTATAAGTTATCCGGAAATGAGAAACAATGAAGACAGTATGAAAAATCAAATTTACATTTTCGCTATAGGGATTCTGTTATCAAAATTTATTTTATTATTCAACACCGAGCAGCCTTTTGACCAAATAAAAACCATGTTCCACTTCCATAGAGAAATAATGAAGACTTGCTTATTAAGTCAGACGAAGAAGAATATTTTTTCTTGAATTAAAAAAAATTGAATTGATAAAAAAATAAGTGATTATTCATTCATTGAACGTAATGCAATTGCAGGATTAATGTAATTGTTGTGTTCGGGTTAGTGAACACAAGTAGTAGTTGAAATAATAAGACAAACCACGATATGTGAGGAAAAAATAGTTATATTTACAGGAAAGAGTATTTACAAGAGAGAGACTGTTAGTAATAAGAACATAGGATTAGTGATAGAGTAATGATATACTTCAACAATAGGAACGGCTCTTCTGGTATGACTCATAGGCTTATTCTTCCCAGACTGATCTCCGCTACTGCCATATATGGCAGATGGAACAGCTCATTATGCTGAAAAGGTAGGTGATACCCAACAGTAATGCAGACCATTCTTCAGCCAAGTTGAACAACCAGTTCGATGGGGTTACAGGATAAAAAGCGAAAATAAGGAACCTCCAAGAGTATTCAATCCTGACTGCACACAAAGCAAAAGAAGACGTCTTACAAACAGGATTGGGTGATTGATTTTAACGACATTTCAAGCAGCCTAGGGTTATTTCATGCTCAGAGGTTAAGGAACTGCGTTTATTGTACATCTATATCTACATTTTTGTGTGCTTGTTTCTTGAAAGATTTTTTCACACAGTTATATGATATCAAATACTTTTATCAAATATGAATATATGATATCAAATACTTCTATCTAATATGAATATATGATAGTAATTTACTAAGCATTTTACTTAGATGTGGCACAAGACCATATGAAAGGGGCACCCAATGAGACTCGAACTCACTCGTGTAGGTTTGCTAGAGGCGCCTAAATATGAATATATGATATCAAATACTTTTACCAAATATGAATAATTTACACACAGTTGTAATGTTTCATTTATTTCTATTTAATACTAATAATTAAATAGTTTCAAGTTATTATATTTAATTATAGTCATTTGTTTGCACACAGTTATATGATTTCAAGTAACAAATTATAATCCTCAGTAAAAAAAAAATAGTTTCAAATAACTCTTCTAAATATAAAGGATTTAAAGTTATATGGCATCAAGTATTCCTATCAAATACAAATATTTTTTAAATAGATCTATTTGACCCATAGATAGGATCTTAACACATACTACTATAGGATCGACACCTTTTTATTTTTAGTTAAACTAGCTAAAAAACGTAAATCAGAAAATTCTAGAATAAAAGAATCCAAACCTCACTTACTTCGAATATTTTAAGCCAATCAGCTAACATAAAGATTAGAACATTCTCGAAAAAACGCATCAAAGATTTTCCATTGAAAACAGGCGCCTCAAAAAATAAGTGATATCTACGATTCTGAGAGGTTAGATCAAGTCACAAGTTGTGTTTACTCATACGTCCGTATATTTGAACTTTAGTTGACCCGAAATAAAATCTACCTGCGTAAATTTAAAATATCTTATTTCGAACCACTCAGAGAGTATAAGAACCCAGGATTTTTCAATTAAAAAAAAAGGAGGCGACACACAGGCGGCCACTGACGACGCACGTGGAAGAAAAAGGTCAGAAGCACTCAAATACATTAACACGCCAACTGTGGGCTTGAATGACCAATAGATTAAGTGACTTAGACATACCAGAACTCACACATACCTGCACACATATACATGTATGTAAGTACGAATTGACCTCTCTCTTTTATTCTTGACCAAAAATATACTTGGTTTAACATACAAACACACACCTCTATACATAGCACAAATTTATGAATATTACTACTTTTTTATTTGTCATTTATCCAGTTGTGATAAAGTAAAATTGTTTGTTTTCTTTAATATTCTTGTTTTTATCAATTTTCTTTCGTCTACGTTTGTTTGTTCAAATTGTGTTGTATATTGTGGAACTAGCACTCTAATTTACATCTTAGAGAAGTAATCATTCCTCCAAACAACCAATCCGAGTCAAAGATGACCTGGAAATGATAACAATGAAGGGGTACTCCACACTTCTCAGATCTCCGGTAAAAAACACACTTTCTAAATGAAAAACATAATAAAAGAATCCTCTTATAAACTATTACACACAGAATTGGCCTAACTACTACGCATACGACTCCAGAAAAAAAAACAAAAAAAAAACAAACCCATTCTCATACAATAAGACACCCCATAAACGACAACACAAAAATCTTTTTTTTAGATAATACAAACAAAAATTATTTTTTACGAAATACAAACAAAACCATTTTTTAGACAAAACAAACCGAAGGAAAAAACCAATATAAAAACGAAACAACCATTAAACAAAAAATTATAAACTTATTTACACATAATTTAAATAAAGACCAAATAAACTTACTCAAAGGAGGTTTTTAATTTTGCCCCAATCCAAAAAGCAACATCAGAGAACTAAAATAGGACCCCAAAGAATTCGAAAGAAAATTCAAAAATAAGATACAGATGACTCCCTAATAAAGAATAAGACCAAATTGTTCCAAGATAAAAAATAATTGTGAACTTAACACATTCTTCGAGAAATTATGGCGTATCAACCTAAAAGAAAAAACAAACAAAAAAAAAGGCCTTAAAATATACTGGAAAATGAAAGTATAATTATAAAAGTAGACAAGGGAAGCCCCTGTATTCATCTAAGATAAAACGTACTATGAAACGAAAATCCAAGAAATATTAAAAGATGAAACCAACTACAAACTTATAGATACGAACATAGACAATAATATCATATAAAAAAATCACAAAATTCTGCAATAAATCACTTATTAAAAAAGAAAAAGATTTAACAAATAGTATCCCCATAACTAGTAACTTCTACGGACAACCAAAGAAAAAACGCCGGAGAAACACAAAAATCCGAATATATAGAAATTCCAAACCCCAGTGACCTCAAATTTAGACCCATTGTAGCAGGCCCGTCGTGCCGGACTAACAGATTTAGCAAACCAATAAACATTTTACTACAACCTTTCCTAAACAAAATAAAGAGCTATATATATTTGGGACAACATAGATTTTTTAAACTTGATACCAGAAAAATTGATCTCAACACACTCATTGTTAGATTTGAGGTCACAAACCGATACAACAATATCCCCCATGAATTAGAAAAACAAGCCAACTCATTTTGAATAGATAAGTACCCAGCCACATTACACCAAGATTTAACAAAAAAATTATCATAAAGGGTAGAGAAATAATCCTTAACAATAACTCCTTTCAATTCAATGACATTAACTATATCCGGTTCCAAGGAACAGCTATGGAAACTAAAATGGCACCACCATACGCTACCCTAACTCTCGCATGTTTAGAAGAAAACCTATACGAAATAATTGATAAAAAATACAGCAACGTCATAAAAGAAGAATTTACCAAATCATGGAAAATATATTTAGATGATAGCTTCATATTCTGGAAATGCCCTTAACATTAACATACTACAAAACCTACACCCTCAAATAAAATTTACTATGGAACACAACTCAAAAGAACTACCATTTCTAGACATCCACATAAAAAGCATAAATGGCCAAATCATCACAGATATCTACCACAAACCCACAAACACCCAACAATACCTCCACTTCAAAAGCCCTCCTAGAAAACTGTATAAAATCCATCCTTTACACTCTAGCACGTAGAATACACACAATGATCACAGATAAAAACCTGAAAAAAAAAACTCGCCGTAAAGAACTACACACAACCCTACAGAGAGGATACCCAACGACACTGATAAATAAGAGATTCGAATGAGCAGAAAAATACCATAAAGAGAATTAAGGAACCCGAAAAAGCACAACAACGAGAAACCCTACCATACGTTGCAACCTACAGCAAAAACAATCCAGAACTATTCACAGAAATAATTAAAAAAATCTAGAACTTAAAAACAATGACAAAATCAAAGAAATACAAGGCACTAAAATCATTAAAATCCAGAGACAACCTAAAAATCTGAAAAGAATACTCACCTCTTCTACATTCGGAAAAAACAACACAAGGAGTTACCTAATGCAATAAAAAGCGGTGTAAAATATGTGATATAATTATAGAAGAGAAATCCTCTACTTTTAAAAACCCGGAAACAAAATTCAAAATAAAGAAAGACTTGATCTGCAACTCAAAAGTAGTCAACGTAATTGAATGTAGCAAGTGCAAAGAAATATACATAGGGTTAACACAGGCCCTTGATACAAGGACATCATTTTACTGGAGCAATATTAAAATAGCAGAAAACAGAAAATTAGATGTATCGAAACGAATGTAGTCAAGATAATTGAAAACAATCCTATATACCAAACTGACGACTACACGCTACTTCAAATAAAGGAAAGAAATTTATATATGAATTTAAACCAAAGTTGAAAAAAATACAGATCTCTTCGTGGACGTAGTAAACTTGGTGACCGTAGTCGAAGGTGACCCGAAGGCTCTCTTTTTCAATAGCTACTACACCGAGATGTTGGGGAGGGCAATACTCCTTTCCTTGGAATGCTCCACCGTAACCTTACCTTATAATGCTGAGTGTTAAGCAAAGCGGCATAAAGTACCATATTTTACGCCTTTGGTATGACTCAAACGGGGATTGAACCCCGGTCTCCCGTAGCATTGGCGAACACTCTACTCATTAGGCCACTGGACCGGTACCAACTCATTTTAAAATATTTCTTTATCTCTGAACCTACGACAAAAAAGTTATATATATATATACTTTTGTGGGTTATTTAATGCCAAATCCTGTATATGTATATATGTATATGTATATATATGTATGTATATATGTATGTATATATATATATACATGTATATATATATATATATGTGTGTGTGTGTGTGTGTGTGTGTGTGTGTGTGTATATATATATATATATATGTATATATATATATATTCTTTAAGAAAAAACAAAGACCGGTTACTTTAGGATTATAAATTTATTTCCATCCTGTTTTGTGTTTCTGATGTAAACCAAAAACACGAAGAAAAATATAACAGGACTTAATTTCGAGTTTATTTCCTCAGAAGAAAAGATACAAATAAGGACTTATTCAGAGTCATTATTTGTATCTTTTCTTCTAAGCACAGGTTGCATCTACCGTCAAAACTTATTCAGAGCCTGAAAAGTTATTAAATAAGAGATGTGAATTAATAGCAAGATGTAAACATAAGGTTAAATTTAAACTATTGACTAATTATCATAAAAAAAAAGCAAATTTGTCCCTAAAAAAACATAGAAATAAATTAAAAAATAAGGTAAATGAACTAAAATAAAAATAAAATAAAAATAAAATAAAAATAAAGAAAAGGAAAAAAAAAAACATATCTGATATACGTACATGGAAAAAAATAGGTAACTGAGGAAATAGACTAGAAATTAATATAAGTTATAAAAAGTTATAAAAAAACACTAAAAAAGTTAATTATCGAACTTAACAAAAAAAGAAAATAAATAAGATAAATAAAAAAATAAATAAGATAAATAAAAAAGTTAAATTACCATAATTCCAACCGACGGTAAAATTAGAAAAATAAAAATAAATAAACAAATAAAAAATGGAAGTTTAAAAAAACTAGGAGATAAATCTTCCCCCCTCTTCTTCCCCCCACCCCGCCGTGTCTATTCTGATTTAATTTATCCATAAGACCTGAAGAAGTCCTGTTATATTTTTCTTCGTGTTTTTGGTTTACATCAGAAACACAAAACAGGATGGAAATGAATTTATAATCCTAAAGTAACTGGTCTTTGGGTTTTTCTTAAAGAAAGTATTGCTCTGTAATATTAATTACATTGAGCTCTCTACCAGGAAAATTTAAATGTTCAACTTTTGAACGATTTCCTTGTCCTGAAGGAATTACTCCCAACTCTGGTTTAACTGGACCGAATAATACTACTATATATAAATATATATAATGTATACATATACAGTGTATCACAAAAGGGAGTACACCCCTCACATTTCTGCAGATATTTAAGTATATCTCTTCATGGGACAACACTGACAAAATGACACTTTGACACAATGAAAAGTAGTCTGTGTGCAGCTTATATAACAGAGTTAATTTATATTCCCCTCAAAATAACTCAAAATATAACCATTAAAAGCTAAACCCCAGCCAACAAAAGTGAGTACACCCCTTAGGGAAAGTTGTCAATATTAACATACACCATGTCAACTGTCAATATTTAGTTTGGCCACCATCATTATCCAGAACTGCCTTTACTCTCCTGGGAATGGAGTTTACCAGAGCTTCACAGGTAGCCACTGGAATGCTTTTCCACTCCTCCATGACGATGTCGCAGAGCTGGCAGATATTTGAGACTTTGCACACCTCCACCTTCCGCTTGAGGATCCACCAAAGATGTTCTATTGGGTTCAAGTCAGGAGACATGCTTGGCCAGCTTTACACTCAGCCTCTTCAGTAAAGCAATGGTCGTCTTGCAGGTGTGTTTGGAGTTATTCTCATGCTGGAACACTGCCCTGCGACCCATTTTCTGGAGGGAGGGGATCGTGCTCTGCTGCAGTATTTCACAATACATGTTGGAGTTCATGTTTCCCTCAATGAAATTGTTCTGGTGCCGATGGCGAGCGATAATGAATAACTCGTGAACACGCAAGCTATCTAATAAGGAGGTATGTTTATTTACATTCAAGGGAGCTAAACCTACAGAGCCGGCCTCACTTTCATGGGGCCGTTTCGTACCCGTGTTTTACGGAGTTATGTACATCATAACATCCCTCTTATCAAGTGATGTTTACACTGAGTTCAAGGTGATGTGTGATGCTGTAAAAGTCCATACTTTGTAATTGTGTGTGAGTTCATTTTTGAATGAAGCGAGTAAAATTCCGGGTAATCAAAGTAAGGTCCCTATGTGCTTTTTTCTTTTCTTTTTCTTTTTCTTTCCTTTCTTCCCCTTTCTCCTCAATTTTTGCTTTGTGCGTCTACCTTTCGATAGGTTGTGGTCCTTTAATCGTGCTGGCACTTGGACAGGACGACTAGATCTACGGGTTTGGATTTCATGTGTCTGTGATGTGCATGTTTGTATGGGAGTGTATTGGGGGTCAGCTGGTGTTTGGTCGGGTAATGTATCTAGTTGCCGGGGGCGAATATTCAGGGGCTCAGTGGGTGCCCGGTCAGGAAATGTGGCCTGTTGGCGTAGGTGGATCCTGTTTCGTCTGTACTGTTGTCCATCTACCTGGACCATGTAGCTGCGTGGTGCTGCTTTGCTAGTGACTATACCAGGCGTCCAGTCGCTGTTAGGGTTTTGTGGATGACACTTCACCCTGATAGGTTGTCCTATGGCGAGGTCTTCCTTCTCAATTTGAACATAGTTTCGCTCCTTTTTAGTAAGTGCTCTGGACGCATACACGATGGGGTGTCCACCCTGTTTTATTACAGCTCCAAGACCAACCTCCGAACTATCGCATTCCAGTGAGACTTCCTTGTTAACATCATAATATTGGAGGACTGGAGCTTGGGTGATGAGTTCTTTCATCCTACTGAAAGCCGTTTCGTGTGGTGGCAACCAGTCAAATACAGAGTCCTTGTCCAGTAGGCGTCGCAGCGGTTCACATACAGTGCTTAGTTTGGATGTAAACTTAGCAAGGTAGTTTGCGACTCCTAGGACTCTTTGAACACCTTGGACGTCTGTGGGGTATTGCATCGGCGAAACTTCCTTAACTTTCTCCGGGTCTGCTGCTAAGCCCTGTGCACTGAAGATGTGTCCCATGTAACTGACAGAAGTTTGTTTGAAGTTTAACTTTTTGGGGTTGCGTTTTAAACCCTTTTCCCGGCATATTTCGGTAAGTACTCTGAATGCTGTGTCGTGACTTTTGTCGGCCTCCGCATCATTCTCACCAGAACCATATATTATGGTGTCATCTGCGATAACTTGAGTGTTGTCCAGTCCCTCGAAACAGTGGTCGAGTCGTCGTTGCCATTTCTCTGGGGCTGAGCTAATTCCAAGTGGCATTCTAAGCCACCGTATCCTGCCAAATAGAGTCCAACACGTTGTCAAGTATGAAGACGACTCATCCAGTGCAACCTGAAGAAACCCATCCTTAGTGTCTACGACCGAGAAGAGCCTGGCCTTGCTCATCTTTGTCGCTATTTCCTCGACTGTTGGAGTTGGGTAGTGGTTACGCTGGATTGCCTTATTCAAATGGTATGGGTCAATACAGATCCTCAATTTGTGGGGTTTCCGAATGACAACTATGTTGCTGATCCAGGGTGTCGGTTCTGTAACCCATGCTATCACTCCTTGTTCAACCAATTCCTCCAGCTTTTGTTTCAGCTCCATTTTGAGTGGTAGAGGAACTCTGCGGGGGTTGTTCTGAACTGGTTTGATGTTTTTATCAATCTGTATTTTGCATTCTCCAGGTAGTCTTCCCAGCCCGGAAAATACATCTTTACAGTTGTCGAGAACACCCTCCTTGGTGAGTGATTTAACTTCGTCCAGGTGTCTGACGCATTCAACGTTGAAGGCTATAAGCTGGAGTGCAGAGCTGGCCCGTCCAGATAATAAGGATGGCGAATTATTGTCCACTACTTGAAAATGGACTTTTTTCTTGATGTTGTTTGCTTCGCACCACAGTGTTACAGCTCCCAGGGGTTGGAGAATGGAATTGTCGTACAGCTTCAGCTTTATATGGGAGGGCTGTAAGGGTGCTGTGGTGAGGCGTTTGTAGTCCACAAGAGCAAGAGTGCTGCAGCTTGCCCCAGTGTCAATTTGGAACTTGAGGGTTAGAGCTTTCTGGCCTCCTAAGGGGGATACGTGGATGTTTGCGTAGTAGTGTTTGCGGTCTGACAAAGTGTCCAAGGCATATATGCTTTCATCACTGCTGGCAGGTTCATCATTGACATAACGGACCCTTGCATGTGCTGGCAGTTTATTTGACCGTGGTGGATGCGCTTGGGATTGGCACATCCTTGCAACATGGTTACGCTTTAGGCAGATTGCGCAGGTTAATCCATAGGCCTGACATTTGCCTTTGTCATGGCTTAGTCCGCAGAATTTACAGTCCATGATATGCTCCCGTCTCTGTTTTCTTTTTTCTGCTTTTTGGGTATAATGCACTGTTTCTGTTGTTTTTCTGCTGCCTATCACGTCAACTTGTCTGTCCCTTTGTTCAGTGCTCCGACATATATCTATTGTCCGGTCTAGTGTTAGGTCTGGTTCACTGAGGAGTCTGGTCCGAATTTCTTTTTTATTTGTTCCCATCACTATCCGGTCGCGGAGTAATTCATCTTCCAGCGTGCTGTATCTGCACGTTTTTATTAGTTTTCTCAGCTTGTTCAAATATGCATCGAAACGTTCGCCTATTTCCTGGTCGCATGAATTAAATACGTAGCGTTCGTATGTCGTATTTAATTTAGGTTCGAAATAGTCCGATAATTTTTTTATGGTGGAGTTGATGTCCATACGTTCCTCCTCTGTCATGGGCAGATTTTTTATAATTTTTAGGCATTCCTTGCCAACGATAGAGAGAAATGTTCCTACCTGGACTTTAGCCGGTTTGGTATCAATGCGCGTAGCGTCGGCGTAGTTCGTCCATGAGAGTTTAAATAGGGACTAGTTCTCTCTCAAATCGCCGTCCATGTCCATTTTTTTCGGTGGTGGGATGGGGTAAGCCATTATTCCGAAGTATTAGTCTTATCTCCGAGGTATTGTATCCGATTTGTGCCGTGTAATGATCCGGTCCGACTTCCGTGTTTTATGTGTTCACGTGGTGTCCGAAGAGTAGTTGGATTAGTTTGCCGGTGCGTATACACTATTTTAGTTATTTTCCGAAGTAATGTGTGTTTATCCGAGGTGTGGAGAGATGACTTCGCCGAATGTAGAAAAAAAATCCCATTCTGATACCATGTTCTGGTGCCGATGGCGAGCGATAATAAATAACACGTGAACACGCAAGCTATCTAATAAGGAAGTGTCTTTATTTACATTCAAGGGAGCTAAACCTACAGAGCCGGCCTCACTTTCATGGGACCGTTTCGTACCCGTGTTTTACGGAGCTATATACATCATAACAGAAATATAACTCTCCAATACCTGCAGCACACATGCAGCCTTAGATCATGACATTTCCACCACCATGCTTGACTGTAGGCATGACACACTAATCTTTGTACTCCTCACCTGGTCGCTGCCACACATACTTGAAGCCATCAGAACCAAACAAATTAATCTTCATCTCATCAGACTATAGGACATGGTTCCAGTAATCCATGTGCTTTGTTGACATGTCTTCAGCAAACTGTTTGGAGGCTTTCTTGTGTATCGTCTTCAGAAGAGGCTTCCTCCTGGGGTGTCAGCCATGCACACCAATTTGATGTAGAGTGGGACGTATGGTCTGAGCACTAACAGGCTGACCCCCAACTCTTCAATCTCTGCAGCAATGCTGACAGGACTCATACGCCGATCTTTCAAAGAAAGCATTTGGATGTGACGCTCAGCACGTGCGCTCAGCTTCTTTGGACGACCTACTCGAGGCCTGTTCTGAGTGGACCCCACTCTTTTAAAACGCTGGATAATCTTTGCCACTGTGCTGCAGCTCATTTTCAGAGTGTTGGTAATCTTCTTGTAGCCTTGGCCATCTTCATATAGCACAACAGTACGTTTTTTAAGATCCTCAGAGAGTTCTTTGCCATGTGGTGCCATGTTGCAACTTTCAGTGAACAGTATGACCGAGTGTGAGAGCTGCACTACAAATTTGAACACACCTGCTCCCTATGCACATGGGCCTAGTAACACTAGTGAGTCACATGACATTTTGGGGAGAAAATGACAACGGTACTCAATTTGGACATTTAAGGGTGTAGTTTCTTAGGGGTGGACTCACTTTTGTTGGCTGGGGTTTAGCTTTTAATGGTTGAATTTTGAGTTGTTTTCAGGGGAAAATAAATTAACTCTGTTATATAAGCTGCACACAGACTACTTTTCATTGTGTCAAAGTGTCATTTTGTCAGTGTTGTCCCATGAAAAGATATACTTAAATATGTGAAGAAATATGTATGCATATATATATATATATATATATATATACGTATGTATATATATAAATGTATATATATATATATATATATATGTATATATATATATATATGTATGCCTATATATATGTATGTATATGTATGTATATATATACGTATATATGTATCTCTATAGTCATCCACAGACAGATCTGTTTCGTTCTATCAGAACTCCTCAGTGTGGCTAGACAGTAGCTTCTCGTAGCTGGGATTGAAACCCTGTTTGACTCAAACGCCAAGCCAAAGCTTCTAACCATTCAGCCACGAGGAGCCGTTTGCTGCGAAGTAAGTTTTAAACGGTTATGAATCACAATTACTATTGTTTACATACATCCGTTCAAACGGCTGCCAAGACCTCAATTCATATACGAAGAGGCTTGCAATGAATGCTAATGGCAACACGATTACTTCTTCGCCAGAGAACTCAACCCTACACGAGTAGGGGAGTATATATATATATGTATATATATGTATTTATATGTATATATATATGCATTTAGATATATGTATATATATATATGTATATATATATGTATGTATATATATGTATGTATATATATATGTATGTATATATTTATATGTATATATATATATGTATGTATGTATGGCAATATATATATATGTATATATATATGTATATGTATGTATATATATACGTATATATATATGTATATATATATACGTATATATGTATGTATATATATATGTATATATGTGTATATATATATGTATACATATATATATGTATATATACATGTATATATATATATATATATATATATATAAACAGGATTTGACATTAAATAACCCGCAAAAGTTGATATGCTATAAAACACAACCTGCCCAATCCACGTAAAAATGAGTTTGTGTTACTTTTCCATGGAGTGGGGGGGATAACTCTATACACACAGACATACTTGATAGACGTTCATAAAATTTTCATACTCATACAATGACTTTAAAAACAAACATTATTAAAGCATGTTCTTTTTATTTTATTATAAATTCTTTTATATAGCTGCATATAAATAAAACCTCCCTGATTTATTTAACTGTCTCTCTGTCATTTATTATCACTTGAACATTTTTTCAAAGTATATTGTTACTTTTATTCGATCTCTTAGCTTTCGTAATTGTCCAGGTCACTTTTTCTATAAGTTGCTATGTAACTCACAACTTGAATCTCATTTTGGAAGAATGGCGACAGTAATAAAAGAAAAGTTGATAAAATCCTTTGCTCATTTCGTTGCCAAGAAGAATCCTTCTTTTATTAAGTTTCTCGGGGTAGTGGGTCTTTATCACACAAATAAATGTACATTGCCCTAAGAGTAGAGTGTTCGCCAGTGGCCCGGGAGAACAGGGTTCAATCCCAGGTTGAGTCATACCAAAGACTCAAAAAATGTATTTGTTACCTCCTTGGTTAACACTCAATATTATAAAGTACATATTAAGGGTAAAGTGGAGCAATCCAGGGAAAGGAGTAGTGCCCTCCCCTACACATCGGTGTAGTAGCTATTGAAAAGGGAGCCTTCGGGTTGTCCTCGACAACTTTTATTTACCCCAAGAATTTGGTGCTCTTATTAAGTAGTCGATTTAATATCAAAAATATTAAAATGGACACAAAGTCCGATATTACCCATGATTCAAAGTTTCACGTGTCTGAGTAAAATATTCTATATAGAGATTGATTGATTTTAACGGTATGTCAACTCGTCTAGGTTTATTTCATGCCTAGAGATAAGGGAATCACGTTCATTGTACGTTCATATTTACATTTTTGTGTAGTTTCTTAAGATTTTTTTATTTGGTCCTATCAAATACGTATAATTTTTAAACAGATCTCCGCGGCCCACACTTGGGACCCCTACAGGTGCTGCCACTCCGAGTAAGAATTGATCTGGGAGTAATGCCGAAGAAATTATACTTTATATTCCTAGAGTCTCACTATCAAATGCAATTTAGTGTCATACCCTTTTGGTAGGAAAGGGTGTTACCACTCTCAAGTGGATTGTGGGTTTTGAAGGCTTTTATGGTAGTCAGTGGCTAAGGGCAAGGCTGTGTTGCCGTAAGATATCTGACTCCATATTTTGGTTATATTATTTTACCCCACGTTGACTGGCTGGCGCAATGCCTTGCCCAAAGAAAGTCCAAAAGAAATATACAAAAAGAAAAGATAGAAACAGATAAGAGACGAAAACATTTCTTCCATACTTTCCTTTATTTACTTGGGGAATGGACTAACCAACGCTACGTCCCAAAACATAGCGTGGTGTCCAAAACACCAGACAGTAAAATCGGTGTTGTCGGTTCGACGTCACTACCCGAAAAGAGGTCGGTTCAGAGAAAACCTGAGTATTTATCTCTCTTCACCGGCTCCAAATTCGCCACTCCAAAATCCTTCTAATTTTGGCGCGACCGCTTCCCATTGGCTACTTTACATTTTATTATTTTTCTTTTTTTTTTAATTTAACCGGATGGATGCGTGGAGCCTTATGCGTGGCAACGCGTTTATACATTTTGTATCTGGCAGCCGAAGAGTCAATATCCGGTTGGGAGTTTTACTGTTAATTCCTAAATCCCCACAGGATACAGTCGACTTTTCTATAAATTGAACAGAAATAGTCGGCTATTCTATAAACTGAACTGATAATAACAAAAGTCTTTGAATCAGTACCAGTTGATACGGTTTCAATCCTGTGACAAAATTTTTATAACAAGTTTCTGGTTTAGTTTCACAAACGAGATAATTCGTCTTGGCACGTTTCCAACAGAGCTATTCGTACGAGATAACTCGTCTTGACAAGTTACCAGTTTAGTTCCACGGGCGAGTTAATACGTTTTTTCAGTTCATAATTTTATGCCATGGACGAGATAACTCATCTAAGGAAATTGTCTGTTTAGTGCCATGGACGTATTGTGTGTATGTGCAGTGCATGTGTGTGTGTGTGCGGTTGTTGTTGCTGTTGTTAAAGATACAACTGCAGGAAAAAATTGCAAAACCTAACGGTTGGTTATAACTGGTTATTTGAATGACGTATTTCATTTATTACTTCTTCATCACATTCTACGAAAAAAAATTATGATGCTAAAGAGAGGACGGAATTTTTAACAAATAAATTATTTTATATTGGCTGGTTTTTACATTTTCGACATTCAGTATCCTTTATCACATTGTCTGATATTATCATTCAAAATATTATATATATATGTGTGTGTGTGTGTGTGTGTGTGTATGTGTTTGTGTATAAATGCAATAAATATGCTCCCTTACCCCTGTAGGGTTGAGCTCTCTAGCGAGGAAAGTAATGGTTGCCACTAGCGTAAAGCAAGGCTCTTCAAATGAATTGAGCTCTCGGTAGCCGTTAAGCGGATATATGTAAACAAAACAAATGTGATACATAAGCGTTTAAATTTCCTTCGCTTGCGCTGGTTTCCTCGTGGTTGAGTGGTAGAATCCTGGATTGGCGTTTCAGTCAGCCAGGTTTCGATCCCAGCTTCGGGAATCTAGCCTGTCAAGCCACACTGAAGAGTTCTGTGGATGACTATATATATATATATATATAACCAAAAAGAAACCCGATCCAGTTGGCTGGGATTGCAGAATACACCAACTGCATCTCTGGAAAGGGATAAAACTCCCCCAATGAGTGTTCTGGATATGATATTAAACAATCTGATATTGAAGCTCCAGTAGGGCTGTAGCTTTAGGGAATGCAGAGTACCCTTTCATTGTCATCGCTCCCAAGTCCACTCTGGTCCGGAGTGATAGCACTTGATAGGGTCCTAACTTTGGGTCAAATAGAACTGCTTGACATTTAAACTGTGTACTTATGGTAAACGGAATTATATAAAATAGAACTGTTTGATTATTTAACTGCGTGTAAACAAATGTCAATGATACATAGAAATACTTGGAAAACAATTAACTGTGTGCAAACAAATAGTTAATAGTAAATATAATTATTCAAATTCGGTAGAAATAAGTGAAACCATTTAACTGTGGGAAAAAAATGACCGCAGGCTCATTTAAAAATGTTATCTACAAAATGTATTTAGAAATCATATATTTGATATATATGTATAAAAAAATTTGGCATTAAATGACCAACAATGATTAATATGCCATAAAACCAAATATTAAAAAAAACTGTTATCGCATGTCCTCGTGACGGTTTCATTTCTAAAAGTTTCGTGCATTTGAAAAAATACAATCGTCAGAAGAAACCCGCGAGTCTCACGTCTTTCATTTGATTATTGTAATTTCTTTCAGCTTTTAATCCTGTTCTACTAGGTCGGGTGGGTATGGAGGGTGTTGCACCCGCACAATCCTGTGTTTCACCCAAAACGGTTTTTTTTCCGATCAGCAGTTGAAATATTTAGTGTCATTTTATTATAAATGTATTTGCCCAGACCCTCTACCACAAGTAGGATGTGACACAAGGTTTTAAGTGGAGTGAAGGTTTGAATTCAAAGGTTTCCTTCTCCTACACTTGTTGCCTAACCAAAGCAAACGAATGCAGTCTGCCCGATTATTTACCCATAGTTAGAGGGAGAACAGATGAATGCATACCTTTTCTGAACGGCATTGGCACAGAGTGGAATGCCACTTTATGATAAAAATTAATCAGGTAAGCATACCCTTCTTGTTAAGTTTTAAAATTAAAGAAAAATTTCAAATTTTAGTCTCGATACATATTAGTTTGGTTTCTTTGTTTAATGGCATATCAACTTTCGTAGATTATTTAATGCCAAAGCCATCCTTGTGGAAAACAGCAGTGATACTCTTTAACTCATTGCTGGAAGAAATAAGAGCGTTCATACCTTTCTCAAGGGGCATTAGTCCAAAAGTGAACGTAATAGCGCGACTGGCGTTCGAACTCGTTTATTTCGAGGTTGCAGAGCAGCAGTTAAGCCATTACGCTATGAGGACTCCCTGCCCCCTAAATCACTGGTTTCTTGTAACCTGTGGCTCTACTCATAGAGCGTATCTTGGGAAGGAATAGTCTGAGGGAGCCCATCCTTCTCCTAGTTTGATTTCCTTCTCCTAGACTGGTTAAACAAGACAAGGTTAAAGCGACCTGTTTGCTCTAGTATGTGTTCATAGCTGAAGGGAGAATAGTTGGATTAATACCTTTACCAGTAGGTATTAGTGCTATGTGAAATGCCTTGTTCAGGATTTGAACTCAGATAACCGAGTCTACTTCCCTAGACGATAGCCGTCACGCCATTAACGCCTCCTTGTTTTATTGTATTATATCTTCATTTTACGTCGGAGAAAATATGTTCATGTACTTATATAATCTGATAGTAAATAAATCAATTAGTTCAGAACTTATTTGCGGTCGACTTTGCAGAAAAACTGACCGAAAAGCGTGTTATCTGAAAAAAAAAAAAAAAAAAAAAGAAAGAAAAGATGGGTATGAAAGGAAGTGAATCAGTGAACAATGACGATGAAATTTTTTGGTGATTCATCAAGAATAAAAAGGAAATGACTTTTTTTTTCAAATTCAATACAAATACATAACTCATCAAGAGTTTTAAAATAAAATTTTAAAAAATGAAAGTAACTGAAAAATATTGTTTGGTTTGATTACCTGACACATCAACCATTGTTAGTTATTTAATGCCAAATCCTGTTTTTAAATATATATTAAATATATGATTTCTAAAGACATTTTGTTGCCCAATCGGCTTGGGCTGTAGAATACACCGACTGCATCTCTGCAGAGGGATAAGACCCCCACCAACCCAACGAATGTCATGGATACGACACTAAACAATCTGATGGTAAGGCTCCAGTAATGCTGGAGCTTTGGGGAATACGGAATACTCCTTCATTTCCATCGCTCCCAGGTCCACTCTGACCTGAAGTGGTAATACCTAATGGGCTCCTATCTATGGATCAAACAGAACTAAACTGCGTGCTTATGTTAAACTGAATTGTTTGAAATAGAATTGTTTTTTATACTAAAACTGTACTTACGATGAACTGAATCGCTTGAAATTGAACTGTTTGACTGAACTGAATAGCTTGAAATAGCAAAGTTTTTGACAATTAAACTGTATACTTATGTTAAACTGAATTGTTTTAAATAGAACTGTTCAGTTGTATAAAAATGAATTAGGCATTAAATAACCTACAAAGGTTGATATGCCACAAACCCAAACAAACCATAAACACATTTTGTAGATACACACAGTTAAATGATCAAACAGTTCTATTTCTAACAATTCAATTTGGCATAAGTCATTTGTTTTCACTCAGTTTAAATATTAAACAGTTCTGTTTGACCCATAGGTAGGATACCGTTAGGTGCTACCACTCTAGGCTAGAGTAGACATGGGAGCGATAACAATGAAGGAGTACTGGAGCCTCACCATCAGATAGTTTAATATCATACCAGGACATTCGTTTGAGATGGCCTACCCCTCTATAGAGATGCAATCGGTATATTGTTCGACTAGGATAGAAAAATGTTATTCTGATAGGGTTCATGGTGACTAACAATTATCAAACTATTCTCACTGAATCAAACTATTTGAATGAGTTCCTGCCCTGTCTGCGAGATTTAGAATACGCTGACTGTAATATCCCTTCAGAGGATCAATATCTCCACCTCAGAAAAGGTGTGTCCTGGGTATGATACGACACTGTATCTGGTGGCGAGGCTTCAGTTCTGAAGATCTGAGAAGTGTACAGTACCTCTTCATTGCCATTACTCCCCAGCAGGGTTGTCTTAACGCATAGGCACACTGGTTTAGTTTGGTTTGGTTTGGATTGGTTTATTTGCTTAATGGCATACCAACCTTTGCAGGGTATTTAATGCCAAATCCACCCTTCTAGAAGAACAGTAAGTGGTACTATTTAACCTATAGCCGGGAGAGTTTAAACCTTTCTTATTTTTTTAATTTTAAGTCATACATCCTAGATGCATCAAGGAAGGTCATCATTGATGCACTGTTTTCTTCGCCGATTTCGGGTTTCGCATCATATCGACTCCAACGGCAACCCCGGCATGACTCTAGGAGAGTCAAACCGCCTCCTTGATAGCGACGTGCCACGCACCGTAACATTGCTAAAACAATAAAAAAAAAACCCCGTAAGGCTGGACTTCGACCGTTCTTTATTAACATATGTCATTCAGCATCAACCAATGAAAAATGGAGGTGCCCGTGGTGTAGTCGTTATCGCCGTAGGAAATGAACACGGCGATACGAGTTCAAATCCTGGACGATACTGATTGCATTTCACATAGCACTAATACCCTTGGGAAAGGTATGAATCCAATTATTCTCCCTCCAGCTATGGGTAAATAGTAGGACAGACTAGGTTCTTCAGCCTTGGTTAGGCAACTAGTCTAGGAGAAGGAAAACTCTGAATTCAAACCTGTTAAACTCCGCTTAAAAATTGACCTTGTGTCATATCCTGCCCAAGCGGAGGGGTTGGTAAATAGTACCAATGAAAACAGGGCATTTTGCGCTCCTCTACTAAATAATGTTGTCATTACTTCATCCGGTATTAAAGGTATTTGTCCAAAAGTGAATGTAATTGCACGACTGGAGTTCGAACTCGTTTACTACGATTCCGCCGTCCATCACTTAAACCATTAACCATTACGAGGACACCCCGGGTAGTTGTCTGGAGGTCCACGAGCTTAATCGAACATTTACGGTTCGATTTCTTTATTTAAACGCATATAAACCTTCGTGGGTTATTTAATACCAAAGCCATCTTTGTAGAAGAGGAGTAGTGATACTATTTAACCGATAGAGTTTATTCTTTTCCGACAGGAAATAGTCCAAAAATAAATGTAACTGTGCAACTAGAGATCTGTTACAAGACGAGATCTTGCCTTGATTTGAAAAAACAAAAAGAAAAGAAGAAAAGAAAAAAAAACGGAAGTTACCACTTCGAGTTCTCAACTCAAAATGAAAAGTTAGTCGCTCACGCATCGGCTCCGCGCAGAACTTCCGTTTGCGATAAATTAACAAAAAAAAAAAATACATTAATAAATATCCAATCGGAACGCTTCCCGCGGGGCACAAAAATTGCCGTTTCTGAGCCTACGAAAAATATATAAATAGACGGACCAAATAATTATCAGTTAGACTTGTTCTTTCACACGTCTCGTGTTAAAGATTCTTCGCCACCGTCCGGCGCCTGTCATCCGATACATCAAACGATCGCCGCCGCTAGGAACGCTGCCCTTATTCCGAGAAAACCATCCCTTCACCACGAGACAAGGACAGTATATGAACTTTGTAACTACTACCACTGAATTCATTCTTTAACTATGAACATACTTCTCCATTCTATTCTCCGTGCTTAATCTATTTATAAAAATTTTCTATAACATCATTACTGTGTTATTGTGAGTATCTATACGTTCTTTGTTTTGCAACCATACGCATTTCTCGCCCACAACATTCATATCACAGATATCAACAACTCAGAATATAACAGATCGAACTCGTTTTCAGCGTTGTTGCAGGCCAGCATGTTAGTCACTACGCCATGGGGATTTCTCGATCATTTACATTTTTATTCCTGTGACGAGTTGCATAAGTAAAGACCTTGCACGCGGCCTATAATACTGTTAAGACGGCTTTGATCTTAAGGCCACTCTTATCGCGTTAGTATAGTAAAGCTCAGTGAAATTAATTTGATAAATACTGGTCTTATTCAGAGAGATCCCGTCAGATCTATATAATCTATATTATTCCATCAGGTTTGGTTTGGTTTGGTTTCTTTGTTTTAACGGCATATCAACCTTCATTGGATATTCAATGCAAAAAACCATCCTTGTAGAAGAACAGTAGTGGTACTATTTAACCCATAGATGGAGATATAATTAGGTCCATACCTTCCTAATTAGGGTTATCATCGGTAAAATGTACTACACAATTTATAACGCAAATCAGTAATTATGAAATATTTAGGATGTGTACGTCACGAAGCGATGAATTCGCCATGTCCTAGCGTAAAGCCACGCTTTGCACAGCAAAATTTAATATAATGACCATTTACGATCTTTCTTTAATACAATGAGGAGATAGCTTCAAATAAAGGGGTAAATTTAAATGTATTTTGAACTTAATTTTTATTCTGTTTTATTTTATTTATTTTATAGAATTTCTGAGTTCATGGATGAGGTAGCGCGAAAATTATCGACGGAAAAAAGTATTGAATTACGTACGAATTCGGCTGCGATAGTTTGTATGTGCGCTAATACTTTTGGAGGAAAGCCATGCATCTCGTTCTGTTTTATCGCAAAACATTTTGACAAAAGGTTTCAGCATTGATATATCACAATACTTTAAGGAAAAAAAAAAAAGATTGTGAATGAAGAATTGGGCAAATAACACATATATAAGTACCTTGCTGTTCAGGCAGAACCGATGAAATGCAGCTTTTGTCATTTAATAAGCTTTTTACTTAGTCTGACATTAGGCGAGAAATATAGGGCATTTATTGAGAATCGAACTCATTAACAAATCTGATTTGATTTAATTTTATTGACTGGTTGACGCGTTCATCACAAGTTCATATTTACATTTCTATGCAGTCGTTTTTTTAAAGATTGATAAATTGATTTTAATGGCATGTCAACCTGTCTAGAGTTATTTTATTCCTAGAGGTTAGGGAATCACGTTCATTGTACGTTTATATTTACATTTTTTTGTGCAGTTGCTTCTTGAGATTGACTGATTGATTTTAACGGTATGTCAACCCTTCTAGGGTTATTTTGTGCCTATAGGTTTGGGGATTGCATACATTGTACGTTTATATAAACTTTTTTGTGTAGTTGTTTCTTTAGATTAACTGATTGATTTTAATGGTATGCCAACCCTTTTAGGATTATTTTGTGCCAAGAAGTTAGGGAATCGCGTACGTTGTATGTTTATATTTACTCTTTTTGTGTAGCTGCCTCTTAAGAGATCTTTGCACACAGTAATATGATATCAAGTATTCCTATCTAACATAAGTAATTTGCATACAGTTTATAGCTCCAAGAATTCCTCTCTAATACAAATAATTTATACTCGCTTTTATAGTTTCAAGTACCTGTTTCTACAAAACAATCATCATTTGTTTGCACACAGTTATTATATTGTTATATAATTAAGGAATGACTTTTTTTTATTTTAATCATTTTTCATTAATTATATTTTATCATTTAGTTTGATTGGGCTTTGAACTATTCGGGTTAAGAGTTCAGGTGTGTAGTCAGTTGGAGCAGTTTACGCTCGCACGCAAAGGATATGACAATCACCATTGTCATAATTAACTCCAGACAGGAAATGAAACTGGAGTGTGGATGACGTCATGCCCAGAAGAGATGGGCTGAGAATTTGAGGATTTTAAAAATCACGTCAGTTGAGTTCCGACCACGGTGTTGAGAAGTTGAGTTCCGACCATGGTGTTGAGAAGTTGGGGTCCGACCATGGTGTTGAGAAGTTGGGGTTTCGACTGTTGAGGCATACGGTTGAATTTTTCGGATCTCTACCGAGAGCGATGTTTAAAACACCACGAGATGTGCCGAGCGTTGGAGGTGATGTTAGCATAGTATAATACGAAAGACATTTAAGAATTGTCTCTCTGCTCGTGTCGAAGAACCGAAGTCAAAAGTTAATAAATGCGTTCGTACCTGAACAACGGAGTCCGCCTGTTTTCGCCTGTATTTGTATTTCCCTGTATCTGCATTTGTATTTGACTGTATTTAAATATATAGTGTATATGTATTGTATATGCATCGCGGTATACAACAATATGATATCAAGTATTCCTATCTAATATTAATACTTATATCGTTTAAAGTATTTTTATTTCCTGAGATTTCCGTTTCAAAAGACTAATAATCATAATCCTTAGTGAATAATTATAGCTTCAAGCAACTATTCTCAATATAAATAATTTAGTCACATGGAATCAAGTATCCCTATCGAATACGAATAATTTTTAGACAGATCTGTTTAACTCGTAGATGGAAACCTAACAGGTACTCTCACTCCGTTTGGGTGGAACTGAGAATAATGGCAATGAAGGAGTGTTCCACACTCTCCAGTTTCCCCATCAGATGCAGTTTAATATATTCAGAACTACTCCTTTTTTTTGGAGGGGAGGGGTCTCACCTTTCTGCAGAAGATCCTATGCCCCGCCGATAGGGAGCTAACAATGGTCTACTAGACTGGCTAACTAAATTTTACATCACACGAAGCACCCCTTGTTATTTTCTTAGCTTCGTCTGACGCACAGGCTTCGGATTGCTTACCGTACCTACTGTTCCTCAGTGGTCACCCATCTCAGTAATAGACAAGCTTATAGCTGCTTAACTGAAGGAAACTGGTGTTTTTAGCATGATTTGACCGCAAGTCAAATAAATGAGCGAAGTTTAGATTTTATACCAAGCCGCAAATATTGGACCCATATTGGGAATTGAACTTACTACTAGGTTGTAATTGTGTCACGAGACTAACTTGCAAATCATCATAACACGACGAAGTGCCCTGTTATTAACGAAGCTTAGATTAGTTTACCACAAGGCCAGAAATATGGAGCACTCATAATGACCTGCTAATCTAGCTTGCTTACCATTACAACACAGAAAGCGACCTAAAATGCTTTGTTGGTTGGGCTTAGAATACGCTCAATATATCTTCTGCAGGAGGGTTAAGACCTGGGTATGACACTAAAATGTACCTATCTGCGAGGCTCCAGTTCTGGAAATCTGGGGAGTATAGAGTACTTCTTCATTGTCATTACTCCCCGGTCCACTTTGAACAGGTAATGTTAAGCTTTTTAGGGTCCCATCTATATATTTACCTGACTTCTTAGCGTCCCATATATGGGTCAAATAAATATGTTTAAAAATATTTGTATGCAATGAGACTGCGTGCAAAAAATCATCTCAAGAAACAGTTACACAAAATTGTAAATAACGTTCGATGAACGTGATTCTCTAACCTAGAGGATTAAAATAACCTTTGACAAGTTGACGTGCCGTTGAAATCAATCAATCAATCAATCAATCGAAAGCTGACCTAATGAAGTTGTTAATCTTATTGTTAACCTTGACAAGTGTCAATAAGGCAAGAAGACGATAAGAGTTTAAGAGTATCGATTCAAGTAGAAATTTTTAATTCAAGAAATTTTTTCAAATCAAGTTCTAAATCAATAACACTGGGCAACAAACATCAATTCTTATTTAAAATTGTCAGCCTTTTGATCCCATATTGAAAAGAAAGGAAAAGAAACTACATCTATTTTCCTCCTGTGTTCGCCAAAAACATCTCACTCGGCTTGTTCTCTCTTTTCGTTCAGTTGCTTATTTCAATAAATAACAGGAGGAATTATTACAACCGGTGTTCCTTTAGTCGGATACCAAACCAATCTTTGAGCACTGTTGGCATTCGGGGGCAACAAGGCTCGGGGTGGAATAGCCATGGGCATCGAAAGGCAAACAGGTTGCCGGAGAATCGGGGAACTGACTAACTGTGCCCGGTGGCCGACGGGTGCATCGGGATTGACTTTGATTTCTACGTTCATGTTCCAGTGGAAATTCTTGAGTATGTAAGACTTCATGGTGGCCACCTTCCAAGCCACCAGCCACACAAGAAAGCTCTGGCGGCGTATAATATAAGTCAGATTTGGTCGGAGTCGATTCGGATTCGTTGGGTTGCGCCACGTAACGTGCGGATGGAAATTGTCAACCATTTGGATGGTGCAACGCTTACCACTCAGGTCCGGGCAGCGGAACTGGACCACTTCCTCGTTTGATCCATACCATGGATAATACGATCCATCACAATCGCTAATCATTGATTCTTCCTGATTGACCAGTTCCGGAAATTCCCAGCTAGAGTATCCCTCCGATCCATACCAACACTGAAACGTCATATTGGTGCACGCTTGTATCCAACCTACTTTCCAGTCTTCAAAATTATTGTTTGGGGCAAAATCCACAATTGCCGTAGCTCTGAAATCAGGAGTGCGATATTTCAGTACTGTGGGAGAACTTTCGTCCAAACGTGTTGGTTCGTCGATGAGTCGAGCTTCGACATCTATAAGCTTTAGTTTCTGTTCAATATCTTTTAATGGAGAGGTTCCGGCATACATTCCTGTTCCCCAAGGAATTAACAAAACAATTTAAGATAAAAAACATTAAAGGGATTTTCCGGCTGAAAATGCAGTCCGTCAAAATAATTTGTTCACTTATTGATTGCCAGTTACAATTTCGTTACCTAATTGAATAATATTTACACGTTTATATTCGTCACTTGAATAATGTCATCATGGTTACCAGTTTTCTATCATAGGATGTGTTACATTTTGCAACTGACGTCACAATTATCGTCGGATTTTGGCGGACTAAGATTATCTATATTTTTGCGCTCATTTTACCAATATTTTGTTTATAAATCAACAGTACAATTTTTTACATTGCAGTAAACTGAAAAAAAAAAAAAGAAATGAAATGAGAATTGGATTGAGTACGTGTTTCGGTAAGTGTGAATACTGTTTGACCTTTTCATCTTAAACGTCGTCAAATTATTCGAAAATTTCACTTTCATTAACACTTTCAAATCTCTGCTAAATGCATATTGATATGAGAATTCTTATTTGAATTACGACAACTGATCAGATAAGATGCTGTCCATAACAGAGAGGCGTCTTCCAAGGAAAATGGATACAGGTTCAAATTACTTCGAAAGCTTATTCTTTCTTTTTGATCTATACTATTAATGGTCATAAAGCGATCTGAGCGTTGTGATAGATAAAAGAAAAGAAAAGAAACATGCAAGAAGCACGAGTCAGAAAATAAGAATGAATTTTCAAATAAAATCGGACAATTTCAGACAACAAGTACAACTATTACTAATAACAATTATTATAAACGAAGACAATGACATGTAAAAAAGACAATAAAACCAGATAATGTAGAATGACAAACAGTCTGTAACACCATTGAGGCCCATCTTGTGTTTTACTCAGTAAGTTTTTTCTGCTGGTTTAAATCCATTATATCGTTAGAGTTCATTGAAATCTTTCTTTTGTACATGAAAATAAAATTATAGTTTATTCAATGCATCAAAGCTATTTATATCTCTTAATAACATCAAAGCATTGTATTAAAAAACAAACAAACAAAAATGAACGCCTCAATGTTGTCGCGGACGGTAAATTTAAATATCTACAAATTGGCTTTCGTAGATTAATCGATAAAGCACTGTGTCAATCAAACTGGCTTCCTAAGTTAGAGGACTCAAATTTAAATCTCATGATGGTATATTCCACATTTCCTATCTACACTGTAGACGTATAAAAATTTAAAAAACTGAGTTGCAATAAAAATAGATAAATAAATAAAAAGCAATAGCTTGAGACGAAAGAAAATCGAGTTTGGTTTGGTTTTATGGCATATCAACCTTTGTAGGACATTTAATGCCAAATCCTTTTTATACATATATATTAAATATATGATTAATATTTTTATTTATTCAGAAAAGTATTTGTTAAGATCTCGATTTAAGAATACAATATCGATGCCAATGAAATATAATGTGATCCAGGAAAATTATGGTTGAGGTCTCGATTTAAAAGGCAAATCAAGTTAGAAACGTTGGTAATAAAATATATTTTTATTCCAAGTTTGATCTTGAAAATATCTCAGCACCATCAATTTCTAACCACAAGCCATTTTTTTCTTCTTGATATTCAGTTCAGTTCTTAAGCAAAATCATTAGTAATGTATTTACTTCATACAAATATTTAACCAATTCAACCAGTAATGTGTGTATTAATTCTTGACCATTGACTATCTCTTTCTAACTAATTTTCAATGATCCAATACAGATTGTAGATAGATATATAGATAGATAGATACGTGGGTCCTTTAATAAGTTTCCAGACTTTTTTCTTGTACAGGCATTTAAAATCGTCGTCGACTCTTGAAAATTCAGTATGTTATTGTGTTATATTTTGACCTTCGACCCGGGCCAAAAATACTATTCCAAGGTAATACACCGGAAGGAAGTGACACATTCCAACGGCCAGTAATCGAAAGAGATCGCGCGGGCGGATTAAGGCTTATGATATGGGACAAGGTGAAGGTCCCATTGTGCCATTACAGTCATGCACCAGAAGAGAGTAACCTCTGAACTGCATGACAGTTATTTCCGCTTGATGACGATTAAACATCCGATTTTAAAGATCCAGTAGGCAATCGTGTGGGCGTTGAGTTATTATTTAACTCAGTTGAGTTTGGGGTGCCAGGGCAGTTGCCAGTAGACTTCCAGACAGTAGAGACCAGATGTGGTAGGGAAGGCCACACCCGACCGAGGGGGCCCTCGGAAAAGCCCCGATGGAGTGGACCCCAAGACCTCTGGTTGAGCATCTAAGAGAACAAGAAAGACACAACGTGACGGTCATAACAGTGGGGTCAAAATATGAAGTTTATGTTCGGTTTCCAGCATCCTCTCACATGCAACCCTTCAGCACCCTCTCAAACGCAAACCTTACAAATAAAGTGAGAGGTAAATATAATTGTAAAGAAGTCTTCATGCGTCCTTTGTTCCTGCGTTTTCCTTCCTGCGTCCTTTATTCTTGCGTCTGTTATCGTTGCGTCGGTATGTATCCAGTATATATATGTATGCAACAATTGCTATACATCTTATGAGATGACTGGCCAATTTTTATGATTTCAGATTCAAATAAATAGCTACAGTAGCAATTGGAATACACCCTACTAAAGCCTGATTGTCACAGCTGGTGAATTTCAAAAATGCAATCTGACACTTTAGAAGAACGATATGCAATAAAATTGTGTTTTAAACTTGGAAAAAATGCCACAGAAACATATGGAATGCTTCAGACTATTTTACAACCATCTTGCATGAATCGAGCATCAGTTTTTGAGTTGCATAAGAGATTCAAGGAAGGCACAGAGTCTGTGAGGGATGATGAGAGGTGTGGGAGGAGTAAGGAAGTCAATACACCACAGTTGATTGGCCAAAGGGTTAGGGTTACTATGTTGAGGTTTTAAGGGAGTTCAGGAAGAGATTCCGTCGGAAGAGGCCAGCGCTCTTCAAATCGGGTCAGTGGCATTTCCACCAGGACATTACACCAATCCACAACTCTATCCTTGTTACAGACTATTTGACCAAGATGGGCATCAAGACAGTTTCTAGCCCTCCCTATAGTCCAGACCTTGCTCCCTGTTTTTTTTTTTTTTTTAGTTATTCCCTAAGCTCAGAGGGTGTCGTTATGAAACAATTGAGGAGATGAAAGAGGCTGTGATGAAGGTCATTGACACGCTCACACAAGAGGACTTCCATGAGGCCTTCCAGAAGTTGTTGGAACGGTACAAGTGCATTGCAGCCGGAGGGGATTACTTCGAAGAGGACTAGAGTTTCATGTGTGTACTATCAATAAAAGTGCCCATACAAAAAAGTCTGGAAACTTATCGTATGCACCTCGTACTTCCCTTGGTAGCTATTATGAAATTAGCATGCTTAGAGGATGGTCACTTCGGGTTCTTTATTTTGTTGTAAATAAACTAATAAAAAAATAAGATGCAAAATCTATCTATCTATCTATGCCCGTGGTGTAGTCGTTATCGCCGTAGGAAATGAACACGGCGATACGAGTTCAAATCCTGGACGATACTGATTGCATTTCACATAGCACTAATACCCTTGGGAAAGGTATGAATCCAATTATTCTCCCTCCAGCTATGGGTAAATAGTAGGACAGACTAGGTTCTTCAGCCTTGTTAGGCAACTAGTCTAGGAGAAGGAAAACTCTGAATTCAAACCTGTTCAACTCCGCTTAAAAATTGACCTTGTGTCATATCCTGCCCGAGCGGAGGGGTTGGTAAATAGTATCTATCTATCTTTTTTTCATATCTAATTCTCTTCATAATCTATCTATCTATCTTCTAATTTCAGACTTGATACTTTAACACTCTTACCATTTTTGTGCCGTGCGGAAAGTAAGTTGGCATGAGGATAAAGTCGGCAGTAGAAATGTGGTATTAGTAGTAGTTTGTTTAAAATAGTTTCAACATTTAATCCTTTTTTTATGAGACAAAATAGTTGTGGTGAATAAATAAGAAAATGGAAATAAAAACAAACAAACAAAAAGAAACAAATTCAGAAAAATGTATCTTTAAATAGCTGAGTCACACCTGACTTAAAAAGGATGTCCATATGTCTGATCATTAATTTGTTTGTTCGCTTGCTTGATGACTATCCCAGTATGAAAACTGCTGTCAACAAATTCATCCAAGCCGTGTCAATAACTAAATTCAATTCCAAAGGCGAACGATCAGGCTAATTATTTAGTTATCAGATAATTCAATAAATAAAAAATGGTGCCTGGGAGACAAAATGAACACGCAAGTTACGCTGAAAGCGCCCTTTCCAGTTAAATCACATTGAACATGTCCAGTACTTATTTCATTTTAGTGATAACTGATTTTAACGGCATGTTAACCCGTTTAAAGTTATTTTATACTTAGAGGTTAGGGAATTGGTTTGGTTGGTTGTTTAGGTTTTATGGCATATCAACCTTTGTAGGTTATTTAATGCCAAATCCATTTTTATACAAAAAATCAGTTCTGTTTCAAACAATTCAGTTTAGCATGAGTACACAATTTAATCGTCAAAACATTTCTATTTCAAGCAATTCCGTTTAGTCAAACAGTTCTAATTCAAACAATTCAGTTTATTATCAGTATAGTTTTTGTCCACACACAGTCAAATGTCAAAATAGTTCTATCTCAAACAATTCAGTTTTGCGTAAGTACAGTTTTACAGGGGCTGTAAAACACACCGACTGCACCTCTGAAGAGGGATAAGGGCCCCCCATGACTCCAAACAATCTGATGGTGAGGTTCCTGTAATGTTGGAGCTTTGGGGAATACGGAGTATCCCTTCGTTGCCATCGCTCCCAGGTCCACTCTGGTCCATCTATGAGTTAAATAGAACTGAAATGCGTACTCACGCAAAACTGAATTGTTTGAAATAGAACTGTTTTGACATGTAAACTGTGTACTTATGCTAAACTGAATTGTTTGAAATAGAACTGTTTATTTGTATAAAAATGGATTTGGCATTAAATAACCCACAAAGGTTGATATGCCATAAAACCCAAACAAACCCAAACACACACAAACCTAAGCCCCATCGACAAGTATTGGGGTGACCACTTGAAAAAAGCAGGTACCTGTAGATTTATATTTTGTTAGAGATTTTGAATATGAGTAGAGTCTGTGTTATTTCGATGAAGCAACTTAATTAAAGATAAGTAGTTTCATCTCAATAATAAATACAGAACAATTAACAAGTAAGTAAAGTTGGTGACCATAGTTGAGCGTGACCTGAAGGCTCCCTTTTTAATAGCTACTACACCGAAGTGTAGAGGAGGGCGCTACTCCTTTCCCTAGATTGTTCCACTTACACCCTTGATCCTTACCTTACAATGCTGAGTATTAAGCGAGGCGGCATCAAGTAATATTTTTTGAGTGATATGACTCGACCTGGGATTGAACCCCGGTCTTCCGGACCATTAGCGAACACTCTACTCATTAGGTCAATGGCCCGGTTTTGTGCTGTTGTAGTGTTGCTAAATTCTAACGTTGGTAACTGACTCCTTTTCTCCTTATCCCCATTCATTTGTTATCTTCTTTTTGTTTGTTGAAGCTGCAAAAGAATTAAAGACGGAAAGGAAAAAAGACAGGGACACCTTTTAATCTCAATTTTTATTCCCGGGTTTTACGATTATTTTGTGATGGAGGAACGTTTTGTGGAACCAGTAGAAATTGCCGTTCTTCCCGGTTGAGGCTTTTGAGGAATATCATGAAATCATTTTTGGCATATTGTGAATTTGACAGTCTGCCATGTATGTTCAGTGAACATGTTTAGCTGATGAGCAGGAGATACAACGCGCTGTGAAGGCCGCTAGCCTTCGCAAAAATGTGTGCTCCGACTAGCTGTCGAGAGAAAAAGGTGTGTCCGTCTCAGTCGAGGTGGTCTAGGCTTCTGAGCTCGAGTCTTATTTTTTTGGCGCCAGGCAGTCTATCTTTTCAGGCATGCGCAAATCGCACTTCCTGTTAGAGGCCCCCAGGGAAATAGTTATTTTTGTATTTATTTATTTCATTTTTTTTGGGGGGGGTGTATTTCTTATTTAATCCTCACATAATGGATAAAGAAATGCGATACGAAAAGATTGAATAAAGACGTTCATGAAGAAAAGTTCTTTATCGTGCATACGTGTGTGTGTCTGAAGTTTCTAAAAGATAAGAAACTTTGTGAGAGACTTACATATTTGAGAAGAGTTCTTTTCTTGTTGCTTGCATTGGGTTATTATAAATGCCTGTACGTATGAAAATAAACTAATGGCACCGTGTATTATTTTGTAGTATCGTGTTTAATGCGGCCTTAGTACGTTTGAAACGAACATCCTTGTCCGAAAGTGACGCAAAAATATAGGTCTTTGCGTCTTGGCCATTCTGTGAAGAAAGAGAATGAGTTATTCGTGCTTTTTTTTTGTTTTGTTTTTTTGTTTTTTTGTCTTTCATACAAAACTCGGTTGTTATAGAAACTTTATACTGTGCAAAATTTGTTTTTATCGAAATGGTACCTTTGTTGAAATTCAAATTAAGTAATTTTGTTTTTATTGGCTGGTGACTGTAAGTAATACATCTCTCTCTCTCTCTCTCTGGCTCCCTATCTATCTATCTCTCTCTCACACACACACACACACACACACACACACATATATATATATATATTGTGACGTTGCATAAATATTTATCTCAGGGCGAGAGTTTATTTTATGTGCATGTGACGTCGGGGGTAGTCTGGCACTTGACCCTCCGCAAAATAAGTCCTACTCAAGACTCCTATTTCGGGCATATGGTAACTGGCAAATAATGTGGGGGTTAATTTGGGGCTAGACTCATCTCCGACGCTGGCAAGGGGGGTTCCTGTTCCACTGTCACATACCCCACCAAGCCCTTCGTTTTCCTACCCCCTCGGATACCGGAAAGCATGGACTTCTAGGTTAAAACAAAATATTATTCACAGCAGTCAAATTTCCAAAATTCCCTTGTAATGTTTTAAGGCGAATAAGACATTTAGCGAGAATAAATGAAAGCGATACGAAGCTGAAAAAGATATTTGCAAAAGAAGGCGACTCGATAGATAAATAACATAACCAATAGATTTCAACACAAGGGTGCATTTAAAATATAATAAAGTTTTAATAAGCGACGACCAAACAGAGAATTATAAGATTTAGAAAAAAATAGTTTCTTTTTCTTTTCTGATTTCGTTTTTTAACTATCGGCCAGCAAGCAGAGTCAAACACAAGTGTCTCTCTCAATAGTCCTTTTTTTCTTTCTCCTTTTTTTCTTTCTTTCCTTTTTCTTTTCTTTCTTTTACTTGAGAAAGTATCTAAGTCCACTCACTAATTTACGGTTTATGAAACAAAATCCTTTCTGTTTCTCTTTTTCTTTTTTCTGAGTACATATAATTTCAATATTTGGGAAGGTTAGGAGGAAAAACAGTTTAAGTTGTACTTATCTTTGATAGGGCTTACTTCTCAGGTTCCTTTCTCTTACGGACGAGTGACATCCCCTTAGAATCGGCTAGGTCAGCCTTTCTGCTGACTACTGTTCAAAGATTCTGTCCCATGCTTTTTATGGGAGATTCTTTCCCGGAGCGGACTGTAAACCGACGTCTTTATCCGTCAACTTCTGTCCTCAAACTGAAGATCCTTTTCCAAATTTCCTCTGACGACAAGGTATCATTTTAGCGCTAAAGGGTCTGGCCAATCATTTGGCGTTTTTTTTTTCTTCCTCTATTTCCTCCAGTCGTGCTACTACAAAGGCCTACCTTCCCTTCTCTGTCCAACCGATTATAGGTCATGGAGTTCTGGTAGCTTTTGACCTTCATTCTGACTGCTTTAGCAGTCAGTCCTGGGGCTTGTTAGTTCGAACACAGAAGGGTAGGGGAAATTGATCTTACTTTTCCTCTCTCGGTGGCATACCACGTCACAATATATATATATATGGGGTTGAAAAAGGTTTATCGTGGTAGTTGTTAATTGTTGGTATTGTTGGGAAATTCTGAGATTTGTAAACTGACTCTTTTTCTTCTTACCCCATTCTCTTGTTATTTTCTTTTATCTGTCGATACTGTAAAAGGAATTAAGGAAGGCAGGAAAAAGACAGGGAAATCTTTAGACTCAAATTTCATTTTTGGGGTTTACAACTATTCTGTGGTGTTAATGTTTTCCTGAACCAGTAGAAATAGTCGACTCACTCAGTTAAAGAGTCTGTAGTATATCATGGAATCACCTTTGTATTTAAAAGTTTGTAGATTCGTCGAGTGTTCAGTAGATATGTTTAGCAGAGGCTGCTACGAGAAGGAGAGACACAACTCGCTGCTAAGTTCAGGACTTAGCAGCAGAGAGAAAATAGTCCTTTTGGTCGAGGCATAACTAAGGAAAAGTTTCTCTTTGGCGGCAGGAAACCCCCCTTTTTTAAGCATGCACCGATTTCGCTTCTTGTCAGAGGCCTCCTGGGAAACTGTTACTTTTTGCATTTATTCATTTTTTTTTTATTTCTTTATATATGTAATGAAATGTCCCATCGGTCAACTGTTCTGAAAAAGCACTACATTTTCTTATTGAAAAAATTACTTATTCTCTTTCAACGTCAATTACATTCTTTTTATTAGCAGAAATAAAATAAGTAGAATTTATTAAATATCTTTTGCCGTAATAAACGTTTTATTTTTCAATAACAAACGAATTCACTCCGTCAGTTTTAAGTTTAAACTACATTTTTCACACAGGACTTTAATTTACTCATTTTACTTATTGCCTTTCCCGAATCATTCAATTTTTAAACTGTACTGTAGTATTGAGTAGCATAAAGTTATCCCACCTTGTCAAATGTTATCTCCCCTAAGTAGAGCTATGACAAAATGGCTACCTTCACTTCCGTCCAAACGGACTATGTGAAGTTTTAAAGCTAAATAAAGTTTAATTTCCGTTCGTTGTTGCGTTTTCAAGACAAATATAATTATTTCTCTGGCAAAAATATCAGTGAACGTTGGTGTGTATGCAGGCCAACTAACTTCGACAGAAATCAAATTAAAATAAAACTATATGTACAGACATAGATAAAACGTTACACTTAAAGCACTTGTTCCCTGGCGATCATTGAAGCAACTGTGAGTTCATTCAGTATTTAGATAAGTGACCATTTAGAAACAGAAAGTACTGGAAGGTCTGTGTGTGGCAGACTAAGCTAAACTTAGTAAATGAGTAATGCTTCAAGCATCAATTCCCGATCGATTCTTCAAGTTATGCTGCAGTGAGTCTGCTTGGTATTTAGATGGGTTTGATTTGGTTTGTTTAATGGCATATCAACCTTCGCAGGTTATTTAATGCCAAAGCCATTTTTCTAGAAGAACATCACCGGTATTATTTAATCCATAGCTGGGAGGGGAAGGGGACTCATACCTTTCTCGAGGGTATTTGTCCGAAAGTGAAACGTAATAGCGCGACTTGAGTTCGAACTTGCTTAATACGATTCCGCAGTCCAGCGCTTTTGCCATTACGAGGACACTCCCTATTTAGATAGATAACCGCTAAGTAATAGCCAATATGAGACCTGTGTGCGAATTTAAGCAAAGCTTTTATTAAACAAAAACTAAACACGAAATCTTCAATAAAGACTGTAGGGAACTTTGTTTAATATTATAACGGATGCTATGATACCGACAATAGAACGTTGTGTTATGTTTATCCCATGTGAGTACCATAACCCACTGCTAACAATATAAGTGTTTGAGATAACAATTCGGACACTTGTAGCAGAGGAAATGGGTTAAGATTTCCGATGCATAATAAAGCAAGAGCAGTTCACGACGAACTAGCCAGAATATTTTATTGCTTGAGCAAATTTAACAGTATGAATACAAAAATGACATGGAATGCTAATAAAGTTCATAAAGACGATGTTTCGTGAAATGTCCTCGTGTTGTTGAAACGAGTCTTTCGTGTTGAGTCCTTAATCTAAAAATCTTGAATGAAGACTTATATGTTTATCATTCAGGGTTTTCGGACTATTCCCACCATCTTTATTGTTATATTCACAAAGTTTCAGCCGATGTGTCCTCTGGCCTTCTTCAGGTGTTTCTTGTCGAACTCTAGAGCCGACACGGAACTTCGAACCACGTCGTTTATTTAATCCACAAAGGCCGTTTGCTCTGATTCCGTTAACCGTAACCGAATACAAGTCTTAAGTATTCCTGTATTGTTACTCGCCTGCAGTCAGGATTGAACCTGCAGCGTCCAGATATTTGTTTCTTTGAAGCATAGGGAACTATCGCTTATAACAGTTACGCTATGTAAAGATAAAGACAATAGTCCGAAAACCCTTAATGATAAAAATCATCAAGCTTCGTCTCAGAAATTCAAACAAAAGACTTACATGTTTGAGAAATGCTATCGTGTGCAAAGCTCAACGAGGTTGTTTGAGGCATGAAGCTCCTGTCCGTATGAACAGGAAACGTCTGTTTCAAGTCTCTGTGAAGACAGGAAGGGAGAGGTTTGACTTTGGTAGGCCTTTCTTTTATATTCTACTTTGAATACACCACCTAATGACCATTGACTGTACTATTTGGCCGAAGTAATGACCCTTGTGTCACCTAGCACCAAGTTGGATAACTGTTCGGCCGGCAAAGGATGTAATCCTAATGAGATTAAAGTTTTGTTGCGATTTCTGGTTTTCTGTTCAGAAAGTAATTAAAAACTATTTGTATAACTTAAAAAATTTTATTGACGGGCAAGCCAGTCAGGAAAGAGGATATAAAAAAGGAAACATATGAGAATGTAAAAATATGCTTGTAATATGCAAAGGAGTGTTTAGAAAAGAAACACATACTTGACAAAGTTCCTTTAGTCATTCTTGGTTGTGTGCAGTTTTTATTGACGTCTGTTAATTAGTTAAGGTGAGTCAAAAGTTTTGCAATATTTTGGAATTACGTGCTAGTCTGCAGCTCGAAAGTCATGTGACCGTAGTAGTTCAAGCTGAGGAATTGGCTCCCACTGTGTGGTTGGTAGTATCGTGGTAGTTAGTGCACTGACACGTTGTGCATGGCTTCACTCTGTGTCCGATTTGAAAGCTGCAAAGATGAACGTGTAACATATCCTAATTCGGGAACTTATGCTTTACGAGTTTGAACGGGGCAGAAGGTAGCAGAAGCAACCAAAAATATTTGTGTGATAGATGAAGATGCAGGTGATCAAAATATAGTTACCAGATATTTCAAAGAATTTTGCGCGGGATGCGAAAACCTCGACGATCAGTCAAGGTCACGTAGGCATAAAAGCATGGATTATGAGGCCGTGCTCCAAGCAATAGGGGCAAATCTGGCAAATATCACTTAAAGAGTATCAGGCAAGATCCGCAAGTCATTGTTCAGTGTGGTACGTCACCTTCAAGACTTCAGCAAAAGCATCCATAGAAGATCAATTGTACCTCACGTTACGAAAATATTGCAAAACGTTTAACTTCCCATTGTAACATGGCCCAAGGGCTGCAGAATATTTTGACTGCTTCTCTGCAGAGAGGTAAAACTCTCCCAACGAGTGTCCAGTATATGACACTAAACAATCTGATGGTGAGGCTCCAGTAATGCTGGAGCTTTGGAAAATGTAGAGTACCCCTTTAATGCCATCGCTCCCAGGTTCACTCTGACCCAGAGTGGTAGCACTTTATGGGGGTCCTATTTATGGGTTAAATAGAACTAAACAGTGTACTTACGCTAAACTGAATTATTTGAAATAAAACTGTTTTGACATTTAACTGTGTGTAAACAAAAACTATACTTATGCTAAACTAAATTGTTTGAAATATTACTGCTTATATGTATTAAAATGGATTTGGCATTAAATTATCTACCATGGTTGATATGCCATTAAACCAAACCAACCCAAAACCTTAATAATAAAAGATTTCAGAATCCTGTATGCATTCACTCAACGCTTACACCATGAGTAAGATGTGACAAAAGGTCACTTTTTAAGCTGAGTACAGCTGGTTTGAATTTAGAATTTTCCTTCTGAAGTGAAATGGGACGAAGGGTCCAAACTTACCCAATGCTAAGCGTCCCCAATGTTTGATTTGTTCTGTCACCTCCGCCATTTGCAATTCTGTCACTGCGCATGGTTGGAACAAACCCTTTTCAGACCATCGGTAATTTACATGCGTGAGCAAGTAGCTCAATTAAAAGCAAACCACATGAACGGTGGGAGGGGGAATTTTTGTAGCGAGACGAGTAAGACGGCGGATCTAATGATGAAGTTAACTGCTGCAAGTTACACCTTCTTGGAGACGAGTAGGTCAGTTCCCATACCAAGGTTATATAACCCAGCTTGCCTTTTTATTTACCCATGACTAATGAGGGAGATTGGGAAGAACGAACTGATTCGTTCCTAATCTAATTCAAAGGCAAGATTTGTTTTTTGTGAATCAATTCTTTTAGTTTGTTCAGATTGACACTGTGCGTGTGTAAAAAGAAGTAGTTGCACTTAAAATATGCGAAAATATTTCTCTCTTTACTTCATGTCGGTAAAAAGATAAAAAGAATTTTTGATGTTGCATGGATGTGCAAGAGTGGGACGACCAGCACGAACTTACATACAGCAGCTATGTGAGGACACGGGATGTAACCCTGAAGACCTGCCGGAGGCGATGAATGATAGGGAGAAATGGCGAGAGACGGTCAGGGATATCCGCGCAGACGGCGCGACATGATGATGATGACTCATACTTACGCTGGTATCTTCTATTTTAGTCAGTACCCTCGTCTTTTGTTTGTCACTGTGTCTATTGTCACTCGCCATCTTTGTTCTCATCTCTTTCCTCGTAACGGTTTCCTATGTTTTCTCTCTTTCATTTTACGCACGTGACCTATACGGGGAGGTTGAGAGCCCTTTACGGGGAGGTTGAGATCACAACCATTTCTTTGCAGGTAGTGACAAGCGTGGTGGAAATCAACTGTTTCCTTCGAGCAGTCCTCGGCAACTGATTAACTGCTCAAACAATTTTCTAAACTTTAAAACCGTTTGGTTCACCGAAGAGAGCCATAGTCTCAGATTGACCTCAGGTTTAATAACTTTCAATCATACTAAGTGACTCACTGTGTTTTCCCACACGTTTAACGGTTTAGAACTTAATTCTTATGCTTCACTATATGTCAATTATAGATCTCATCCATTTATTATGTAACATTGTGATATATCATCATCATCATCATGTCGTGCTGGTAGCACGGATATCCCTGACCCTCTCTTGCCACTTTTCCCTATCGTTCATCGCCTCAGGCAGGTATTCTGGACAACATCCCGTATCCTCACATAATTGTTGAATGTATGTTCGTGCTGGTCGTCCTGCTTTTGCACGGCCATGTGTGGGGGTCCACAAGAGTACATCACTTATGAGTTCGTCCCTGGTTCTCCAGCAGTGTCCTGCATGTCTGGCTCGTCTAACTTGAATAGTTTTCGTGATAGGAGGCAGGTGGCCGTACAGTTGGTGTCTTCTAGGGTGTTGCCGCCAGGACTTGTTCAAGATTGCTTGCAGCATTCTTGTGTAATTGCCGTCTAGCTTCTTCTCCAGCCATTTTGTTAGCGTCCATGTAGTGCATCCATATAGCAGTATCGATGCGACCGCTGCCTGGAAGAAACTGCGTTTCATTTTATCGGTTAGGTCTGATTTCCATATAATCGATAGCCTATTGATAGCTGTCCATGCTTTCGTTAACCTCGTGTCGATGTCCTTTTCGGTTGATGAGACGCTGCTTAGACAATTTTTAAGCGGAGTAAAGCTTGTTTGAATTCAAAAATTTCCGTTTCTAAGAGTGTATTGATTTGTACTGGAGGACATAAAGTTGTTAGTATTTTAATAAAACACATTGAAATTATAAACAATCAGACAGAATAGAAAATTAGTTATAATTGTCGGATAATCATTTGTAGTTAGTTGGGTCATTTTGAGATGAGGCTTCTTAATCTGAGAATTAATTTTTATTTATTGCGGATGGAAAATCCATCCTTGATCGCCCTTCGGGGCCCGTGGCGCAGCGGATAGAGGTGTTGAGTCTCTACGGTTCCAGGTGAGCATTGTCAGAAGATAGCGGTTTCAAATCCTACCCAAGCCGGCCAGAGGTTTACTTGGTCAAAAACGTGGTGCGATAGACAACAACTATGGAAGGCAGTAATTACTGGGAATACGGTTACAAGACTCATCATTCCTATCCGAGGTCGCGGTAAAATCACCTGAAGAAGGCCAGAGGTGAAATTTGGCTGAAACGTAGTGAAAGAAGAAACAACACAAAAAAAACTTACCAAGATGAGGACAAAAAGTCCGTAACAAATAAAAATTAATTATCATTTGTAGTGTTTGACCTGATGACCATCAATATCTCCGTTTTGCTCAAATCACCCAACGGAATTTTGAAGGACTGAGTTTGTGTGCTTTTGGCTCACAGATAGACATAAATGAAGTTTCATGGATGATATGACTCCAAGCATCCTTGTTACCCTCTAATATACGTGATGGTCCACTTCTCTTTTTCATCGTGTACAGAACGCGTTGAGTTAAATGTGTTTCCAAGTTTATATATCGTCTTATCTTGTAAATTTTTTTTTTTTTTTTTTTTTTGGTAGAGAAATTATATTGTAAATTGAATTACCATGACCAGAAAATCCGGCAAACACTTGCGAGCGACATATGGAACCACTGGACAGCTGTTTCAACCTTATTCGTCTTATCTTCTTGTCCTGGTTCGTTGAATTTCCTTTCAATTTTTTTCTGATTTCATTGCATTTCTTTCCTTGGATTCGTAAGATAGCTACTTACCCCTGCTAAAAATTATAGAATTAGCACACAGTTTTCCTACTTTTTTTATCCCAAAAGTTAGGGGCACGTTTATTATAGACGAGAACTATATAACTAATTTCTCTTTTTGGTTTACCGGCTGCGTGGCTTTACCGTTTCCTGACTCAGACATTGTCTCGACTGTTCAAAGAACAGAGACAAAAGGAGGTCGAGATTGAGTTTCTGGGACTATCATGGGAGACCTTACATTATGATACCTGACACCCTAACGGACATGCCGATTCTCTAAGGGAGATAACCATTTCATGTATCCCAAATCTATAATTCACCAAATATCTTTTTTTTAAATCTTATCTCATACCTCAAAAACTGCTAGAACTATAGCTACCGAAACATCCGTAGTTACTAATGGGACCCAGGAGCATGTTTTTTTAGTAAATCAGTTTTAGGTAGCCTTTTGATTTAAGACATAAGAAGTATAATAAACTGGATTCTGACTTTGTGTACGTCAGCTAAACTAAATCTTTATCTTCTTGTTTAATTGTATAAAGTAAGCATCTAGTTGAAACTTAAAATGACCCAACAACTTCTATTTTGTTAGGTACCTTCTAAGATGAGTTCAAAACAACACGTAGCATCCTTGTGTATATTTCATTTACTTTTTCCTCCAGGTGTTTCATTAAATTTCAAGTTGTGCAACTATGCAGTAGTAATGACACGGCTACAGTTCCGAAAAATTCCCGTTTTTTTTAAACAGAGAAATTAGGTTACCATAAGTTACTGATAACCTTTCAATAGAAGTTCATGCTTTAACTATGCATATGCTGTCATCACTTTCAGTTGATGAGATGTTGCTATCGAGGTATGTAAACAGCTCTACTAATTTCAGAAGCTTGCTATTTTATGAGAAGACGGCACTGTCTTTATTAAAACACATGAACTATATTTTATCTGAGTTCACGTAAAGATCAGTGTCTCAAATAATCGTTAGCCCAGTCGGCTAGAATACACCGACTGCATCTCTGCAGAGAGTTAACCCCCCGCCCACCGAGTGCCCTGGATATGACACTAAACAATCTGATGGTGAAGATCCAGTCCTGGAACATTGAAGAATGTGGAGTACCCCATCATTGCCATCACTCCCAGGTCCACTCTAACCTAGAGCGGTAGCACCTGTTTGGATCCTATCAAAGGGTCAAATTGAACTGTTTGACATTTAAACTGTGTGCAAATAAATGACTTATGCTAAATTGAATAGTTATAAATAGACTTGTTTGACCATTTTATTGTGTATAAACAAATGAATAATGTTCGATTGTTACTGTTACGTAGCAATACTTGAAACCGTTAAACTTTGTGCAAACAAAGGATTAATAGTAAATAGAATTATTTGTATTTGATAGAAATACGTGAACCCATTAAACTGAGCAAAAAAATGAGCTAAAGTTTGTTTTAAAATGCAATCAGCAAAATGTTTTTACAAATCATATATATTCAATATATATGTATAAACAGGATTTGGCATTTAATAAACTACGAGGGTTGGTATGCCATAAAACCCAACCAAACCAAATCATATATATTCAATATGTATGTATAAACAGGATTTGGCATTTAATAAACTACAAGGGTTGGTATGCCATAAAACCTAACCAAATCAAATCATATATATTTAATATGTATATATAAACAGGATTTGGCATTTAATAAGCTATAAGGGTCGATATATCATAAAACCCAACCAAATAAAATCCTATATATTTGATATATATGTATAAAGAGGATTTGACATTTGATAAGCTACAAAGGTTGATATTTCATAAAACCGAACCTAATCAATTCAAATAATCGTAGTTCAGCATTACTTGCTTTCCACTGGGTAAATTTTAGCCAGTTATTTTGATAATTAAAGAAAAACGAATAAAATCACTTGACAGAGGCAAATATTTCACTATATTCAGTTTCTCTGGTTTGCAAAGCAATTTCCTTTCGTAAGTTTAGTTCTTCCTTATTTAAGATTTTGGGTGTGTCTTTCTATCTGTCTATTTTGTTCAGCTGGTTCGTATCACATTCCTCGGTCTCCAGTAAAAATACAAACGATAACACAAGCAATTACTTACAAACGGCATATTCACAATGCATTGTAAGCCCATCAAATGTTCAGATTTGTTAGAGATACTTTATTAAGTGATATGAGGCAAAGCTAAATGGTTATGGAGATGGTTGATTAGTTGTCAATGTTTATGTTATTTAGTACCGAAGTTAGTTTTTTTGGTTTTGCAACCAATCACGTGGTTTCAAGTAACTAGTTATAACAATCATTTGTCAACAAGTATAACTTCATAAATATTCGTAAATATCCTTGATAAAAAATAATTTGAACAGTTATATGGTTTCAAGTATTCCTATCCAATACTAATAATTTGCTCACAAATTTTTTCAACCCACAAATGGGAATCCAACAGTTACAATGACTTGGAGTCAGAGTGGATATAGGAGTAATGGCAATGAAAATGGGACTCAACACGCCCCAAAGCTTCAGAATAGGGGCCTCACTAGTAGATGTAGTTAAGTGTCATACTCAGGATACGTTGTGGTAATGAGGAATTGATGTAGAAAGATTATGCTGCGCCTGTCTTCCGAGCAGGGAGGGCTAACCTATTTTGAAAGTTACCAATCGAGATCATAAGTTTATTTATTTAATGTTCTTGTATTAATACAAAAGTTCCCAATGGTAGTTTCAACAATCCAACCAATCAACATTCTTTGTTTGAAAAAGTTCAAAAACGTTCAAGATGTTGAATATTCATTACAAAAGGAAGAAAATCGTGACTAAATCCAGAAAAAAATTCCAGATCTCAAACTAAATGGAATCTGTTGGAGTTACAAAGTTATCCATATTTGGTGAGCAGCTCCGTCGGCTGGGGCAGTAAAACACACCCACTTCATCTCTGCAGAGGTGTAAGACCCTTCCAACGAGTGTCCTTGATATATGTTATGTAAGAAGAATGTGTTGATACCGATACGTGTGGTCGAACACGGATCTCCAGGCAATAAATACAACTGTTGAAATGGATTGTGCTACTGGGGTCACGGGACTAGAAATAGTAAATATATAAATCTGTCAGACAGAAGACTAAAATGTAGCATTGCGAAACAGTATTCTAAGTATTGCGTTAGCATTCCATACTCAGTATTTGGCATTGTATGAGATTGAAGAGATTTATAAAGTGTCAGCCAAAATTACCTCCCCTGAATGAACAATTATAAAAATATGACACTATACAATCTGATGACGAGTTTTCAGTAATATTGAAGCTTTGTGGAATGCGGATACTCCTTCATTGCCATCGTCCCCAGGGCCACTTTCGCCCGCATTGGTAGCACATGATAGAGCCCTATCTATGGGTCAAATAGAACTATTTGACATTTAAACTGAGAGCAGAAAAATGACAAATGCTAAATTGAATTGTTAGAAATAGAACTGTTTTATCATTGAACTGTGTGTAAACAAATGACTGATGTTTAATTGAATTGTTTGTAATCCATAGCAATACTTGGAACCATTTAACTTTGTTAACTTAAAACTCTTTGATCGTTTGACTGTGTGTATCTAGAAAATGTGTTTACAAATAATATATTTGATATATATGTAAAACATGATTTAACATTAAATAACGAACAATGATTAATATGCCATAAAACCAAACCAAACCCTTTATTGTGAACCCTTTATTATAAAAAGAAAACGTTTCTCTTTCAGTTATAATACTTAACAATCTTGAATGACATTATAACAGAAATACAAAGAAGTCAATTGATAATTATGCTCCCTGACGACATTCATCGTCACATTACAATTAAAAATGCAGTTATCGTGAAGCTGGTATGAAAAGTTTTTCCACATTTGATAAATTTTCCAAGATCTGTCATCTTGCTCCATCTAATACTTTTTGTTAGGTCAGTTTTTCCAACAATTTCAAGATCTAAAAAAAATATTTAAGGTAGTTGGGTTATCTCCCTTGATCGATTCCACTCTCTAATGGCCACGTATAACATATTTAATTGGTCAATACTGCTTTAAAAGTAACCAATTACTGGCCCGCATTTGTTGGCACCAGAACCAAGAAATATTCCTAGCCATCTTTCAACTAATATTCGTAACGAAGCGGACGTTAAAATTGTCTAGACATGTAGACAAATTCACCTACCTAGGAAGCAGTGTCTCATCAACCGAGACTGTTATCAACACGCGACTAGCAAAGGCATGGACAGTTATTGATAGCCTATCGGTCATATGGAAGTCAGACCTGACCGATAAAATGAAGTGCAGTTTTTTTCAAGCAGCGGTCGTGTCGATACTGCTGTATGGATGCACTACATGGACGCTAACAAAACTATGGAGAAAAAGCTTGACAGCAACAATACAAGAATGCTTCAAACAATATTGAACAAGTTATGGAAGCAGCACTCTACAAAGAAGCAGCTGTACGGCCACTTACCACCCATCACGAAAACTATCCAAGTTAGAAGAACTAGACATGCGGGACACTGCTGGAGAAGTAGGGACGAACTCATAAGTGACGTACTCCTGTGGACCCCATTACATAGACGAGCAAAAGCAGGACGTCCAGCTAGGACCTACATACAACAGCTCTGAGCCGATACAGGACTTGAAGACCTACCAGGAGCAATGGACGATAAAGAAGGGTGGCGGGAAAGGGTCAGGGAGATCCGTGCTGATGGCATGACGATGTAATTGGAGATCATAATTGTTAGTTGAATTACCATGACCAGAAAATCACTGGACAGTTTTTTCGACCTTATTTAGTATTATGAACAGTGTATACGGTGATCTCCACTACTGGAGATCGAACCAGCGACCACAGATTGCAGAACCGAAAATCTACAATTGAGCCAATAGTCCATATCACACACAAGTGACGCCAAATTCACTAATCATGGTAAATGCGCGGCCAAATAGCCTAAATTTTGTCTTGTAAGTTAGTCTTTACAAGACACATTCACATTAATTGGCCGCGCAATATGTGGTCGCTGGTTCAATCTGCAGTGGTGGAGATCACGGTATACATTGCTGATGAGACTTAATAAGGTCGAAACAGCCGTCAAGTGTTTCCGTATGTCGTGCGTAAGTGTTCACCGGATTTTGTGGTCATGTTAATTCAATTCACAATATAATTCCTCTACTAAAAAAAAAGAAAAAAGAAAGCATAATTGTTAAATTGACTTTAACATAAAATTGCTCAAAAAGATTAAGATTCTGTTAAACAAATAGTTTAGCAGAAATATCTATTGAATTTTGTTGAAAGGACGAGTAAGTTCTTTGTTGACTAAATAACGATGCTATGAATTCATATGAAAAGAAGATTTTATAAAAAGCAAAAAATTTTGAATCAATATTTTATGATAGAATACCGTCATAATTTGTTTATAAGACGTCGTGTTCTTCCACATTTTTCAGTCCAAAAGTTTGGGGTGCGTATTATACACGAGAACTATAGAAGTAACTGTTACATTTAAACGAACAAATTGAAAAATATGTAAACAAAACTGAAAAGAGACGGACTCGTTGGTGTACAACAAAACAATTAAATTAATTAACCACAGGCAGATACAAGCGTCTGTTGACTAGGAAAAGAAGCTGTTTTAACTTTGTGGGTACCAGTCAGATTTGCGATAACCATGTGTCATGGTGGATTCCGAGTCTCTTCTTCTATCTCAGGTGTGTGCCTTCTTCTGGTCCCAACAATCCCACAATGCACTGTCCACGAGAGGCAATTCCTTTCGATCCCTTAGGGGGAATAACTTTGATATTTTTTCGTTCTCTGATCCCTAATAGTAACTTTTTTACCGGCCATATGCCTCACAATATTCAGAACTAATGACCCTAAGTAAGTTATCTCTGTTGTATAGCCGTGATACAACCATACGTATACGGAAACATAATCAACAATGCGGAAACATAATCAACAATAATGACAAACAAACACACTTCTTTAGAAAAATATACCTCTCACACTTTATTCTCGAAAGGGTTGCGAAAGGGTTGTGTATGAGAGGTGAGTTCGAGACGGAACAGACTGCAACATATTGATCCCTAGTTCCTCTGACTATAGCAGCACTTCCTTCTCATTCTGCTGGGCTGCTCTGAGGGCCCAAGCCCTCTATCTGGAGCTGGTTCTCACTGCCTCGAACTGCAACTCGAACTCCAAGTAACTGACTCCAACTAACTCACGCCGTCTGTGGCACCCGGTTATATAATTGTTTGATATCCACCTGCTTCTTGTGGGCCCTGCAATTGCACCGAATTCAACCCATCAAGGTGATACCCTGATATCTTCGACCAGATGCACCTGTTTCTTGATTGACGGCTGGGTTGAAGGTCAATATGTTATATCTCTAGTCCAAACTAATGTGTTTTACGCCGTTTCTCTCAATGGGAATTTATTTTCGCTTATTTTCGTTGCAGTCTTGTGTGAACCTGTCTGTATGACTTCTAAATACAGCGTAAATTTTGTGTTTTAACACATACTGAAAACTATATAAATTCTTATTTTCAATCTGTACGAATCAATAAAAAGTTTAACATTTCACTGCTACAATTTTTTTTAAATTCAAGGCGTATTATACAAAAACAAGTCCATGATTTTCTTATGTGAGTGTGTTATACATGAGTATATGTTATACGCAAATAATTACAGCGCTCAATTTAACTGAAAGGTTGTATGATGTTGAAAGGAAACAGAGAGAGAGGAAAACTAAGGCGTACCAATCAAATTTGGCTCCAACACCACAAATTCACACTTTGTGCTTGAATTACTAATTTGAATAAATATACGAATGGAATGGTTGCTTTTAAATCAATAATGGCCAGCGTTACGAAGTCATCGACAACAGCTATGCTGTTGATGGCTAATCATTGAATGAAAGAGGAGAAGCACAAAAGATACAACTCGTCTAAAATTCGTTTGGACCTCACGTGCTTTATTCTCTCAGTTCACTTTCTGAAGCCGCGGAAGTAAATGCAAATAGATTCACGGAAACAATTTACAAAGTAGCTTCTTCGTTCTTCTAGGAACAGGACTCTTCTTGTTTCTTTGATTCATTCCTCATTCTTTGTTTACACGAACATTTGTCTCCTCGAACACTAGCAACCAAGAGAGAGAGAGAGAGAGAGAGAGAGAGAGAGAGAGTGAGTGAATCGAGAAATCCCATTATCTTTTATTTATGTTTACAAAACATCGCCACCTACACTTCTATCTGACGTGGCCAACCGAGTCGGGTAACTTGTGCTGATTTCAGTTCAGCGTTCTAGACTAAACATATCCTGTTATACCAAGGCCACTAGATGAGATACTGAATTTTGCCGACTCGTCTTTCTTCTGGCTGCTCGCTTTCTTTGATAACTTCTCTATTCACATTCCAGTGTCATTCGCTGACAATATTACATCAGAATAGTCATACAGATTGAGTTCGATCTTCAGAGGATCCTTGGTGTTGCAGCCTTGTGCCAGATTAAGCCGAGTATCGTAAATATTTCTGTAGGACACTTACGTACAGTAATATTTACCAAGGCAGTCCTGCAAAATTTTTCTTGTATGTTCGATTCTCAGTGGTGCCTTTTTTTAGGGTGTTGTGCTAAACCGAGCTAAGACGAATGAACACCTACATAGGGCACCTACCGTACAGTAATATTCCACAAGCTAACTCTAAAGAATTTTGCTAGGGTGTCCAATCTTCGTAAACGCCTTTGCACCACATACTTGAAGTATACCCAGCTAATCTAAATACGTGATATATGAATGCATATCCTACGTTAAAAAGGTGTTTAGCAAGCGAGGCTGACCTAAGAAAATAATTTTGGCAATTTATATATTAAAAGCGACTTTTGTCATAGACGTATTTAACACACTGTCATAGTTTTAGCCGATCGTTCGATTAGTTGGTTGGGTTTTATGCCATATCAACCATTGTAGGTTATTTAATGCCAAATCCTCTTCATACATATATACTAAATATATATGATTTGGTTTGGTTGGGTTTTATGGCGTATCAACCATTGCAGGTTATTTAATGCCAAATCCTCTTTATACATATATATTAAATATATATGACTTGGTTTGGTTGGGTTGGGTTTTATGGCATATCAACCATTGTAGGTTATTTAATGCTAAATCCTCTTTATACATATAATCAAATATATAGGATTTGGTTTGGTTGGGTTTTATGGCATATCAGCCCTTGTAGGTTATTTAATACCAAATCCTTTTTATACATATAGTAGATATATATGATTTGTAAACGAATAGTTTGTAGGTAGCATCTTAAACAAGCCAAAGCTAATTTGTTTGCACGCTTTTAAATGGCTTCAAGTATTCTTAGCTAACACTAATAATTATATTCAATACTAGTCATTTGTCTGCAGACAGTGCAAAGTTTTCAAGTATGGTTTTCTAACGCTAACATTTTTGTTTGCACATAGAACGTTGATAATTCAATTTAACATCAGTCATTTTTCTGCACACAGTTTGTTTTGGGTTTAGGGCATATTAATTCTCGTTGGTTATTTAATGCCAAATCCTGTTTAAATAAATATATCAAATATATATGATCTGTGAACGCATTTAGTAGATAACATTTTTAAACGAGACTGAGCTCATTTTTTTTTTGCTCATAATTGAATGGTTTCAAGTATTGCTATGTAATTGTAACAATATAATTTAACATCAGTCCTTTTTTTTTCATATATGGAAATGTAATTTGTTAGTGTAAGTAATCTTCATTTGTTAGTGTAAGTAATCTTATTTTTAAATCAGTTAAAACTAATTTGTTTGCACACTAGTATTGCTGTTGTTTTTACAGTTAAATGATTTCAATTATTGCTATCTAACACTAATAATTCTATTTGATATTAATCATTTGTTTGCACAGAGTGAAGTTGTTACAAGTATTGCTATTTAATCCGATTCAATTCAACACTATTCATTAATTTCAAAACAGTTCAACGGTTCTAAGCATTGCTATGCAATACCAATAATTCCATTTTACATACATGTGGTTGAATGGTTCTGAGTATTTCAATGTAATACTCATAATTCAATTTACGCACACAGTTAAAGAGTTTCAAATATTACTCTTCAACACTAATAATTCTATTCAATATTACACATTTGTTTGCACACAGTTAAATGGTTCTAAGTATTGCTGTGTATCACTATCAATTCAATTTAACATGGGTCATTTGTTTGCGCAAAGTTTAGATATTAAACAGTTCTATTTGACTCAAAGATGGGGTCCTAACTGGTGCTACGATTCTGGGCCAAAGTGGAGCTAATAGTAATGGTAAATATGGGTACTCCACATTCCCCAAAGCCTAAAGACTGAAGCATCAGCATCCGATGGCTTTGTATCATATCCGGGGCACTCATTTGTGGTGGGGGTACCTTTCTTCAAAGATTCAGCCAGGGTATCCTACAGCCCCAGCCAACTGGGCTACTTATCGTTAGGTTAGGTTATTTGGTTTAATGGCATATCAACCCTAAATGGTCATTTGATGCTAAATCCCGTTTATATGAATATATCTATATGTATATATCATAAGTTTATTTTTAAACGAGTTAGAGTTCATTTGTTTGCACACAGTAAAATGGTTTCAAGTATAGTAAATGGTTGAAGAGTTTTATTTGACTTATAGATTGGACCCGAACAGGTAATACCACTCCAGGTCAGAGTGGACCTGAAAATATTAGAAATGAAGGGGTACTCCATATTCTCCACAACTCCAGGATTGGAGCCTCACCATCAGATCTTTTAGTGTCATACCCAGGACACTCGTTGGGAGGGAATCTTACCCCTCTTCAGGGATGCTGTGATCGTATTCTACTGTCCCGACCGATATGGTGATTATCCTATCGTAGATAATGGTAAATAAACAAATAATTCTTGAAAAACTCTGAAGGTTATCTCCCAGACAAGACTGTGTTTCACTTGATGCTAATACCCTTAGGAAAGGTATGTATCTATTCTCCCCTCCCAGCTATGGTTAGATAGTAGGGCAGACTATGTTCTTTAGTCTTGTTAGTTAATCAGTCTAGAAGGAAAACTTAACTTGGCTTAAAAATTGACCTTGTGTCACAAAACCTAATAGTTGCGAAGAGGTTGGGTAAATACTTTTATGTATCAATATTTTAAGGTCTAAAATCGGCAAAAATTGACAAAACTTCCATTCTATTTCTTCCTATTTTCTGTTCTGTTTTTTTCTCATTTTTTTCCATACTTTCTTTCTCATTTTTTTATTTTAGGATTTCTTTCACCTTTTTTCTTTTTGAAAATGTCTTTTTTCTTTCCTTTGATCTTTTTTTTTTCAGTTGTTTTCTTTTTTCATTCTTTTTTATATTCACAAATTCCACTTTATTTGTTTTTTTGTTTTTTTTATTAATTTCCTTCCCTAAGTACCATTGTTGTCTATATTTTTACTTTCTTTTCGTATGCCTTTATTTGTCTTCCTCAAAATGCATTTTCTGCTTTTTTTTTCATTTCATGGCTTTTCTTCTTTCTGTCTTTCTTTCTATTTTCTTCTCTCTTTCAGTTTTCTTTACAATTTATTTCGCAGTTCCCGTTTTTATGCCCTTTTTCTGACTTCTATTTTTTTATGTTTCTTTCTTTCTTTCTTTCTTTCTTTTGCAGTGCATTTTTTCCTTTTTTTATGGCTTTCTTTCTTTTTCTCCTTCAATTTCCTTCACAACTTTTTTGGTTGTTGCCGTTTCTTTTTCTTTATTCATTGCTTTGCAACTACTTTTTTGTCTTTCTTTCTTTCTTTCTTTCTTTCTTTCTTTCTTTCTATGCCTTTTTCTTTTTCCCTTTTTCATTCTATGACTTTGTTTCTTTCTTCCGTTTCTTTCTGTTTCTCTATTTATCCATGTTAGCTTAGAACGACCCGAGGACAAATGAAAGGAAAAGAGTTAAAAATAATGATTTATTGAGTATGCAAGTGAAAAGCGTCTGTCTTATATTGGAAATCAGCTATCGAAATCCTGGCTCCAATTGTGACCATTGTCAATATAGGGAGATAATGAATAATAGTCTCCCTTGTATATTGGGATCATGTTCATTGTGGTCACATGAGAATCCATCTCGGTGTCCGTTGTTTTTGTTCTTTGAACAGTAGAGACGTATTTTCTCCCAGGCTTTGCCGTTGTACTCTTTTTCATCAAGTAAGACTTTACCGTTTTTTACCCCTTTCATATACTGCATGTTCAAAGAACAATATGTGCTTGCTGTTGGAACACATTTGTGTATTCTTGTCAGTACTTCTTTTTTATGTTCATTTTGTGAGCATTAAAAATTCTATCTGGGTAAATGAGCTTATCTTTCCTTCCGTTTATTCAATTTTAGTGTCTCATTGGATTTCTTAATGCGAATATTGGACCTTAGTGAGTGGGTAAGTGACTAAATAACTTCCCCAGCACCAACCAACTTAATAACGGCGTTCTAAAACGCGCATCTATCTCAGCCACGACTAAAATGCGAACCATCTCTTCTATACTTTTGTTTTCATTTCTTTATTTCTTTTCGTTCTCTTTGCTTCCTTATTTCCTTTTTTGTCCAATCCTTTTCCGTCTTAATCTATATATTTCTTTTTCTATGTTTTTATAATATCAATCTTCTGTTCTTTCCTTCTTCGTTATTTTTCTCCGACAACAATCATATTTTCTTTCCTTCAAATTGACTGGCAACTTTCTGCGTCTCACCCGACTTTGGGCGTTGTTCCTTAATTCAAACATATCCAACGTTACGTCTGTTAACGAAATGAATCTCATTTTCTCTCGTGGACAGCCGATGTCATCAAATAAAATGAATAAAAGCAGCCAGCGCCTTCTTCGTTGATCTTCAATTTAGGATAGCAACGTTTGGGCTTCAAATCATTTCAAGCACCATTTGCACAATTTGTCATTTTCTTTCGGACTTGTTTCTGCCTGAAATAATGACGAGAAAATAGTTTATAACTGTATCCTCTATTAATGTTGCTAAGATTTTATTTTTACTATATTGATTGCAGCAGACGATAAAAAAGACGAGTTCATGAATCAGTGCCGACATATTTTTGACATTCAATTCTGTTCAAGATTAATTTTTCTTTTACTGGTTCGTTATTTGTGAGGGAGGGATGACTTAGTAATCCAATTTTTAAAGCTATCACGAAAAAAATTGTTTTTGTACAAAATAACCAACCCATAAAAATGTTGGCCAATTTTGTTTTAATGCACAAAAATATTATATAGAAGTGTAAAGCTTACTTTCATCATCTGCGGGAATACAATTGAGCCTTGCATCTCCAGCCGCTTAATCATCTGACCCCTAGTTGTGTTGACTTTTTCAGCAGGCCGAGTCGAAATGCATGAATCTGAGACGGTTCCACAAAAAAAGAAAGCGAAAACAAAGAGTTGAATAAATGTTTAAAGAAAGGAAGAAGTTTGTATGAAAAAAATGACGGTTTGTGGTGTCCTCAATTTTGGCTATGTAGTTCCCTTAACTAAAAACTAAAAACTGCTAGATCTTCAGCTCTCTGCATCTCTGATCCTCTCTCTTCTATCTGACCCTCTGTGTCTGTGTCCTTCTTCGTCTGTCTCTTATCTCTTCAAGCAGCAGACTCACCCTCCTTATTATATATCGGGGGTGGGGTGAGGAATTCCACTTTTCGGACTTTCGGCCACCCAAAACTAAACATAATTAAAAAAAATGGCGGACAACAAGTCTCTAGGACGCTAAAAGGTGTGGTAATAAATTTTTTAAATTGTTGATCCACTTTTATCTGACATCTGCTTTTTATACTAGCAGGGAAGAATTAGCGATTCCCACGCAAATATGGACAAACACATTCACACACATACGCACATACATACCCATGGTCAACCCACAACAATACACATGTATACACCTGCACACACACACACACATACAAACATACATGTACTCTCGTAGAGCTAAACCTCTATATAATGTCACATATCCATAGAAGATTAAAACTTTGTCATATCAATTTTTGCCCCGTCGGCTAGAGTTGAAGAATGGCCCGGAATGGTTGCACCTGATAAGGGCCTTATCTGTGGGTTAAATAGAACTAAACTGTATGCTTATTCTAAACTGAATTGTTTGAATTGGAACTGTTTGACTCAAATGAATAGCTTAAAATAGAAATGTTTTTGACAATTAAACTGTACCTACATTTAAACTGCGTACTTATGCTAAACTGATTTGTTTGAAACGGAAATATTTTTAACATTGAAACTACTTACGCCAAACTGAATTGTTTAATATAGAACTGTTTTGACATTTAGTAGTTGGCGACCGTAGTCGAGGGTGACCAGAAGGCTCCCTTTTCAATAGCTACTATACCGAGGTGTGGGGTAAGGCGCTACTCCTTTCCCTGGATTGCTCCACTTTAGCCTTGATACGTACCTTATATTGCTGAATGTTAAGCAAAGAAGTATCAAGTACCATTTTTTACGTCTTTCGTATGACGCAACCTGGGATTGAACCCTGGTCACCCGGACCATTGGTGAACACTCTACCCACTAGACCAATGAGAACTCTGTGTAACGAAGTCTATACTTATACTAAACTGAATTGTGTGGATGAGAACTGTTTGACTAAACTGAATAGCTTGAAATAGAAATGTTTTTGACAATTAAACTGTGTACTCATGCTAAACTGAATTGTTTGAAAGAGAACTGATTATTTGTATAAAAAATGATTCGGCGTTAAATAACCTACAAAGGTTGAAATGCCATAAAACCCAAACAACCAACCAATCATATTAATTTTAATGGCATGTCAACACGTCTAGGGTTATTTTATTCCCAGAGATTAAGGAATTATTTTATGCCTTGAAGTTAGGAAATCGCGTTCATTATACGAGATGTTCCTATTCACATTTTTTGTGTTGTTGTTTCTCAAAAGATTTTTTCATACGGTTCGGCCGAATAAGAATAATCTTTAGATAAATCTATTCGGCCCATAGGTAACAGGTACTACTACTCCATACCCGAGAGGACCTGAGAGTAATGACAATGAAAAAGTGCTCTCCAATCTCCCGAACTGAAGTCTCGCGATCAGATGCAGTTTAGTGCCATATCCAGGATACACATATGAAAAAATTCCCGTCTCTAAGTGGCTAACGAGCTGGTTTAAGACATTGTAGTAAGTGAGAAAACCCCTTTGTTTGAAGGGGGCTTGTACGTATGCAGAGGATACAATCAGCATATTCGAAGCCTCGCCGACCGGGCGGAACTCTTAAACTATGAAATTGCAAACAGACATTCTGGTAAGGGAATAGTAAGATTTAGAAATATGGCCGACTGCCGAATTGTAGCTAGTTAAATACGTATTTTTGGAACATAACTATTCAATAAAATTAGAAATAAAGAGATGGAACAAGTAACTTACTCTTGAATGTTGAATGTGAATATCACATTTCAGTAAAATGTAAATATCACTTTTCTATAAACGTTAAATATCACATTTCTATTAAGGTTAGTAATCACATTTCTATAGAATGTAAATATCACATTTCTATAAAAGTTAAATGTCGCATTCCAATGCAATGTAAGAATCACATTTCTATAAACGTTAAATATCGCATTTCTATAAACGTTAAATATCACATTTCTATAAAATGTAAGTATCACATTTCTATAAAAAGCAAATATCACATTTCTATAAAAGATAACTTTCAGATTTTTCTAAAAGATAATCATCACATTTCTATAAAAGTTGAATATCCCATTTCTATAAAATATAAGTATCATTTTGGGTTTGTTTGTTGTTTTTTTTTTTTCAGATTAAAACAAGACATAGATTTTCATGGGTGGTTTGGTTTGGTTTCTTTGTTTAATGGCATATCAACTCTTTTTAGGTTATTTAATGCCAAAGCCATTCTCCTAGAAGAACAGTAGTGGTACTATTTTACCCATAGCTGGGAGGATAAGGGGGTTTATACGTCTTCCAAGGGTATTTGCCCGAAAGTGAACGTAATAGCGCGACTGGAGTACGAACTCGCGTACTACGATTCCGCAGTTCATGTGTGGGTAAACACCATAATTTTTGTATGTTTAATTTCATCACATTTTATTTGGAAAGAAAATAAATTAAGTCACATTTACGCAAACAGCAAATACAAAAATTAAAATTAAACCCCTTGGGACAAATCATAGTTTCTGTGAGAATAAAATATTTTAACGTCTTCTAAGAAATAGAAAATCCGTTTTCTTTACACTTCCTTTTCTTTCTTTCTTTCTTTCTTCCATTAATACTACTCACTGGACACTTCAATCTACGACAACGTGAAATATTCCTGGTCAGAAATAAAAAGTAAAAGTTCTCTCTGAGATTCAATTTCTTTTCTTGTTGGATACTGGCGAAAATGAATGGCTCAAGATGATGATTATGTGGTAAAATAATTTTTGTAGCTGATACTTGCTCTGTCCAATGGTGCTAATGTTATTCTTACGTCTGTTATAGTTTGCGAGGAAACGAATTAGGTATTAAAATCGAAGTAGGTTTCTTATATTATTATTTATATATATATATATATATATATATATATATATATATATATTAAAATGAGAAGGTCCACGATCCAATATGAGTGCTCAATACTAACGTCTATTGATGTATAATTAACTTGGGATTAACGATACATCAACACTCAACGCGTAGAGCTTAAACATCTTTTACATAAAGAGAAAAGAAAAACTTCACATTCTTTATATACATATATATTTCAAGTTTTACCATCGTTTAAGAAATATGGCCAGTTGCTTGGCTTATGGCATCTCAAGCCTTGTCAGCTTGCTTAATACTGAAGTCAGTCTTTTGTGTAAACAATTATATAGTTTCAATTATCAATTCAAAACTACTATATTAACAGGATAAGAAATGAACATGTGGTTGAATGTTACGTTCTCTAATTAGCTGAGATAAATAATGAACCATTCTATTTTTACGGTGAGGGAAGAGAAAGAAAAAAACTGTTGCAAGTCAAAAAAAGAAAAAAGAAAACAAATATACATAAAAGAAAGAAAGAAAGAAAGAGGAGAGATAAAGCTATCACTCTATACATCAGGTGCTTATCGTCTGTTTCACTGGGATAGAAAGAAGGAAAAAAGAAAGGGGAAAAGAACGGAAGTGATGATAAAGAGAGAAAGAAACAGAATATTATATATATATATATATATATATAATCTCAAAACAAACAAAACCCCTATCAAAATAAACACATTATTAGTATCCTGAAGAGGACCATGAAGCTCGAAGCACGTGTGAAGCATAATTATAGGAAACAAAAACCTAAACGATGACGTTCAAATTCCTTTGCGAACCTATTTATTCTAATATGTATAAGAGAGAGAGAGGAGGGAGAATTTGACTGTTTGGTCTGTACAAATGTAGGCACATGCATAAATACATATGAGAGAGAGCGAAGAGAGAGAGAGAGAGAGAGAGAGAGAGAGAGAGAGAGAGAGAGAGAGAGAGAGAGAGAGAGAAATAAGGATCGCTTAATTTTGAAAATTTATTTAGTACTTTTTAACCGAATAATTGCAGAAGTGCTGTCAGCAAGCTATAGCAAAGACTAAGCAAAACTTGGTAAATAATGATAATTTTTGGTTACATTTTTATAATTTCAATAATAATTCACAAGTATTATAATTCTTCAATAATAATATCTAGTTATATTTTTAATTGTTGTTAGAATGCTTGTCGGTTGGAAAGATATTTTAGTCAAATCATCACTCTCCAAGGACCAATATTAGCAATAGTAAATCCGTGATACACTAACATTGCACACAACAGAAAGAAAGAAAAAAATGAACTCATTTATTACATGCAAGAACATTTAATTTTTTTATATATGTAATATACATACGAGTGTATTAAAAAAAGGATAATCAATGTATCTCAACAGGTTGAATTATATACATATTTTTCCATGAGCAAGCAGTATGTAGAAGGGGTACAAAATAGCCAAAGGCTTACATGGTAAGTGTAGATAAAAGATAGACATATGTCTTTATCGTTCCTTGCAGAGTCAGAGACAACGTCTTTACTGTTCAAATATCAGGGGTGAAAAGAAGTTGAGAATGGATTTTTGAACCGTCATGTGACCCATTACCGGACATGTATATCATCTAAAGAGATTATTGTATCTTTAGTGTGTTAACATTAATTACTGATCGATTTTCAAGTAATCTTACATTCTCTTAAATTCTAGAGAAGGTAGATAACTCTGTAAGTTTTTCTTTTTATTTATCTATTTTTGATTAAGGGTACTAATAACGTCATTTTTTAGGTAAATTGGCCTTGTGATCTGCGTGTTACATGTGGCCTTGAGGTTATGTGATGGACAGCATTCTCTTTGAGCATCAGACAAGTGAATTTTAGGAAATAATAATCTTTAGTTATATTTAATAGTATAACAAATAAATCACAAACAATATTACTTTTCAAGCGTAGATAACCTATTTTTTAACGCTGTATTCCTTTATTTATAGAATCATTCAGCTTTATGGACAGCGGTTTGTATGTGTCCCTTGGGTTGAGGGTTGGACATTACTAGTTTATGATGAGCTACAAGTTATGTAAACAGATTGTACCCGTTAACCTTCCAGGCTGCGACATCTCGTGAGAAGTTGGTTAATATAAAGTAAAAACGATAATATTTTTAGAAATGTCAGAAATAAATCAGTGTGTAATTTAGTTAATTCGGAGTATTTTTGGTAACCGTATTTTCTCACGTTTTGGCAAAAATAAACGCGGATGTTTGTAGACGCCGTCACACATAAAAAAATATTTTTTGTGGTTGAAGGTGCGGGTGGCTTGACTTCTATTGTGGGCGCATTCACCGAAAATAATTTTCCAGGGAAGTCCTATTTTTTTAATTTATAAATGTCAAGGTTTTTTCTTTTGGTTTTGTTTTTTGGTTTTGTGATTGTTAAGTTAAACTGTACCAAACTTGGTACTATATGGTTTACTGTTTGATTCTGATAAAAGTTCCTTCTAAAAACAGTTTGTAAACATCAAACCAAGGCCTCTCAAAGTGGTCTCTATAGACCCCTGAGAATGGATTAAAGTTTGGTAGGGGGAATAAAATCATACGGGTTCATAGAGGTTGATTTTACTAGTTTGCGCCGTATCCTCTACAGAGGAGTAAGACCCCCAGAAAGGGAGTGTTATGGATATGACATGAAGCTGCATCTGGTGATGAGGCCCTAGTTTTGGAACTCTGGAGCTGCATTTACTACAGTCGGTAAGACGCTTATGAACTCGGTGTGATACATATTTACGTGGTCAGGACTGTTCTATAGAATTCAAGCTGCGAATACAACTCAAAACTGAGAACGACAATGTGTGCAAGCTGGTGGTACTGGATGAGGGATTATATAATTGGCTTGGTCGAGGGTCCACCATGTGTATTTGTGATCTGTTTGTATGTTAGCTGAAGCTGCTAACGAGAGGGAGGCATCATATTGGGTAACCAGGCCTGGAGCCTAGTTGCTAGTTGTTACTAGCACAGCTCGGAAAGAGAGAGTTGGGGGGGGGGCAGAATTATCATGTATATATGCGTTTCCAAGGTGCTGTTTGTGGTGCCTTCTAATTGCTCAAAACCGGTCCTGCTACCTTTCCACTTCCGCTTCTATAGATCAAGCAGTTCGCTAGTGTTTCGATTTTTTTTTACCTTGACAAAAGAGTCATGAATCATAGCGTTTGTTGAATTAACTCTGTTTTGAATAATGAACTAAGTAGAATAGATTTTTTAAGTATAAGTCGGTATACGATCCAAGTCTTGGTCCCTTACTCAGTATAGACAGGGCTTCAACTACTTCTTTGTATTTACTAAGTTGAGCATGGTACGACATAAAGCCACACGGTGAGGTATAAACTCAGTTCTATTGGAAAATATGATTATCTGCTCTTGTCAGTCGAGTGAGACCAATCAACGCTCTACTTGGAATCTGCGCCAATTTTGACTCCTTTTCAAAATCACTTGTAGTGCTGACAGGCAGACCGATAAGAAGGTTTGAAATCATTCCAATTCAAGGTGGAGTTCAGTTGATAAGTCTGGCCACAAAGCCATTAAGTTTGCAATCCTTGCATTTTTCAAATATATGTTTGAGCGATTATATTGTTTTGTTGGTTGGTTGGTTGGTTTAATGGCATATCAACCTCTATAGGTTATTTAATGCCAAAACCTGTTTACGCATATTATATGTACGGTTTGTAAACACATCATTTAATGATACCAAACAACTCATTTACTCGCATATGAGTAAATATTTTTTAGTTTATATATTGTTTTGAGTTCTTCATCCGAATTGAAAGCCTATCAATAAGGGAAATTATATGGGACCCAGCAAAAAAGACCATAGTACAGCCGTTATAGTCAATGAGATCAGCTTTCTGAGCAAATATTCCATGGCAAATTGTTGAAAGTATTTACTAAAATTAACTTAATTGAGCACAAGTTCATAAATGTGGTGCGTTTAATAAGTTTAAAATTTACTACAGCAATAATGATATGCGAAATTAGCCTGCTAACTGCTAACCATTGCTCCAAGCTGAGATACCATGATATTCTCATTTAATCTTGTAGGAAACACTCAGTGAAGATTGAAATCATTTTCGTCGTTTTGGTCTGCGAGATTATTTTTCTATCTAATACTCCACCTGGTAGTGCAGTAGGTATTTTCTAAGCTTAGTTAAGTCTGGTACAAGGCCACTTTAATGGGAAATAACAACAAAGACACAAATTGAATTAGTTAAAGGCGCCGTGGTGTAATGGTTATTATCGGAGAAAATGGACTTGTATGAAAATGGATTTGGTATTAAATAACCTACAATGGTTGATATGCCATAAAACCAGACTAAACCTGCTACCCTTAGAAAAGGTAGGAAGTCCTTTATCTCCCCAGCTATGGGTTAAATATTATTGTGCTTCAACAAGGATGGCTTTGGCATTAGATAACTCACGAAAGATGATTAAACAAAGAAACCAAATCAAGATAGAAATTGGCAGAACGATCCTCACAAAGTAGAGTAGCTGATACAACACATCTCGCTGGCTATAAGTTCATGGTAACGCATTTACCATTGGATGACCCAGATCTGTTTGATCCTTAATTCTACAACCTAGATTTGGCACTCTGCAGCTTCAAACTTCTCAAAATAAAATTACCTATGAGATTAAGGATTATGCAATGAATCAGCTGATGGACATTTTTTACACTGTTTTAAAAACTGTATGAGGTCTCAAAATGCAAATCTTTTTCAACCACCTTCAGTTTGCTCATTGTCGATGATATATATATATAATATGCTTCTAAGTAATTTTTTAATCGCCCAGCGTGCCGTACCTGTATCTTATTATTATTTTATTGTCTGTGTGCGTGTGTCCGTCAATCTGATCATCTCCAACCCATTCACACGTCGAGCAGGTCGAGTCAACTAACCCGACTATGTCACTTTTAACCACTTCTTTCCTCAGACAACGGTTGTCGCTAAACAGGCTGAACAAGCGAAGAAAATAATGATTACACAATACAACGACTGTGAATATTTGGGTTGTTTATTGGATTTTATCGCACGTACATAATAGCACAACAATCTCACTTCCTTTCTCTATTTTCTTCCTTACTTTTATTTGTCCTTTCTTTCTTTCTTTCTTTCTTTCTTCTGTTTATTTTGTTCCTCCTTCTTTCTTTCTTTCTTTCTTTTGTTTAGTTTTTTTTTTCTCTTTTTTCTGTTCACTTTGTTTCATGCTCCTTCCTTGGTTCTTATTTGTTTCTTTGTTTCTTAGTTTCTTTTCTTTTCTTTGTTTCTTTGTTTCTTTCTTTTATTTTGTTGTCCTTCTTTCTTCCTTGTTTCCGTTTTGTTTATTTGTTGTTTGTTTGTTGTTTGTTTGTTTGTTTCTTTTGTTTAGTTTTTCTTTCTTTTTCTATTCATTTTGTTTCATGTTCATTCTCTCTTTCTTTTTTTCCTTTCTTACTTCTATCTATTTTGTTTCTTGGTTCTTTCTTTCTTTCTTTCTATCTATTCCGTTTCTTGTTCCTACTTTCTTCTTTACTTCCTTCCTTCTAACTCTATCGTGTTTCTCGCTCTTTGTTTATTTGTTTGTTTCTTTCTTTCTTTGTATTTATTTTGTTTGTTTCTTTGTTTCTTTGTTTCTTTCTTTCTTTGTGTTTATTTTTTTTGGGGGGGGTTGTTTGTTTGTTTGTTTGTTTCTTTCTTTCTTTCTTTCTTTCTTTCTTTAACATATTTTGTTTCTGTTCCTTTTGTCTTTTTTTTTCTTTCTTCGATTTATTTTGTTTCCCCTTCTTTCTTTCTTTCTTTCTTTCTTTCTTTCTTTCTTTCTTTCTTTGTATTTATTGATTTTGTTTGTTTGTTTGTTTGTTTGATTCTTTCTTTCTTTCTTTCTTTCTTCAATTTATTTTGTTTCTCATTCTTCTCACTTTCTTTCTTTTCCATCACCTACACACTGGCTCATTTATTTTTTTTTTTCTTTCGACCACAAATGAAATATCAGTCTAGAGCAACTTGAAGCCCTGTTAAACAATACTATAAAGTCACAGACGTACAACTGCATCCATATATGATTCATTATATTAAACTAAGTCCTACAGGACTTATTTTTCTTTTATAATCTAATTATTCTATAAATGTTAATGTGAATATTTTATTTATTTTTTTTAATGCTTCTAAAATTAGTTTTTTACACAATAGCAAAAACTGTAAGATAATTTCAAAGAATATAAAAATCTTTTCGATCTCTCACCAGCTGTTCTTGCATCATAAACCTTGAATTAAACTTAATAAAAAATTCGTAAATATTCATTCACTATTTTTTTTTAATTCAGACGTGAGCACCTGCCACTGATAGCGAGTTAGTCTCATTATTATTAAAATTGTTTGTATGTTGTTGCTTAGTACCAGACTAAATTTAGCTTAGTATGTATTTACCAACCCCCGCTGCTAAGAGCAGGACATATCTGACTCCATATTTTAGTTATATTATTTTACCCCTACGTTGGTTAGTCGGTGTAACGCCTTGTTTCTTTTATACTTTCCTTTACATGGATGAGGGAGTATTTCCTGAATACATTGAAATGGTTGAATCCCCCAGTTAAGGTGTCAAAAATACGTTAAATCGTTTCATGTATGTATTTGTCCTCATTTGGCATTTCGGGCTTCCATAAGGGTTAGTTTTCTTTTGGAAGTTTGTCAAAGTCCGGTAAGGGTTAGTTTATAGTTTATTTGTGGGTCTTGTATATTTCAACAAAATGCTGACTGAGAGAGAGCTGCTACTGGGTGAAAAGGGCAAACCAACGCTACGTCTAACGACGTATGCGTGGTGCCCAGATACAAGAAAGCAACGATGTTATCAAAACGCTGGTCACTACCTGAAAGAGAAAGAATGGCTGGTCCCTTTAGTCAAGAGGATGCCTTTTTTCTTTTACACATGCGTCATCCCTTTTTCCTGTTCGGGACCTCTGGGAGTTTCTGAAAATTTAATAGTTTTCTTTTTCTTTTTTTTTAATTTAATTTATTTTTTTTTTAAATTTATTTATTTGTTCCCTACAGATGAATTCATGTCTTTTCCAAGAAAATTAGCACGAAGTGAAGCACAACCGGTCTCGTTCAGGATTTGAACACGGATCATCGATTCCATTTTTTACGATGATAACCATTACGCGATGAACGCGCTTCCCAAGCAAGAGTAGACATTAAAAATTCGCTGCAATCTCATGAACGCATTTTACCATATTAGATGGATTCATAGCTAATGATGAAAATGGATATTTTGCAAGAAAATAAAACAATAGAGAAAACAATTTACTTGAAGCGAGGCGGCCAAAACATGTGGAGTTTAAAGGTTTTTAGCGTCGAGGTCACCAATGTGGTGTTTGAAGGTTTTTTTATGAAGGTCAGTGGCTAAGGGCAAGGCTGTGTTGCCGTAAGATTTCTGACTCCATATTTTGGTTATTTTGTTTTACCCCACGTTGACTGGCCGGCGGAATGCCTTGCCCAAAGAAGGTCCATAAGAAATATACAAAAAGGAAAAGATAAAAACAGATAAGAGACGAAAACATTTCTTTCATACTTTCCTTTATTCACTTGGTGAATGGACTAACCAACGCTACGTCTAAAGACATAGCGTGGTGCCCAAAACACCAGATAGTAAAATCGGTGTTGTCGGTTCGACGTCACTACCCGAAAAGAGGTCGGTTCAGAGAAAACCTGAGTATTTATCTCTCTTCACCGGCTCCAAATTCGCCACTCCAAAATCCTTCTAATTTTGGCGCGACCGCTTCTCATTGGCCACTTTACATTTTATTATTTTTCTTTTTTCTGATTTTAACCGGATGGATGCGTGGAGCCTTATGTGTGGCGACGCGTTTAAACATTTTGTATCTGGCAGCCGACGAGTCAATATCCGGTTGGGAGTTTTTACTGTTAATTCCTAAATCCCCACAAACACAACCCCGTCTCTTAAATGAACCGGAAGTTGATCGGTTAGCTTGTGTTTGTGTAGTCTACTTTTCGATTATAACCGGTCAGCACTTGTTAGCAGGTGGAACGTTTAAATACTGCCGTAAGGGAAGAGAAACTCGTTTTAAACAGTTACAAATGTGTGATGTTCTCCCTCTCTCTCTCTCTCTCTCTATATATATATATATATATATATATATATATATAAACATATATATATTAATATCATTTAATAAATATTGTTAATTTTTCTGAGAAAACAACATTTTTTTTCAGAATTTTTTCCGTAAATATGAATTCTCCATTGTTTTAAATTGGTTTACTATACAAATTATTTTAATCTCGCAATTTTTTTGTGGTTATTCGGAATGACAACAAACTAAACGAAGTGATGCTGGCTTGAAGAGAGGTCTATGATCAAACTTTTAGTGGTTGACAAGTGCAAAACGTGAAATTTACAGAATAATATAAGATGTATACACAGAAGCATGTTTTAATAACAAACAAAAAAATATCTTTACTAACGAGCTAC